>JAALXN010000614.1:0-78346 GCA_012978555.1 Fusarium drepaniforme
AGTTGCAGCGGCTTTGGTACCATTTCCAATCATTTGCTTGATATATGGATGTCGAATTAGAAGCTGGAGTCGTTTTGACAACTTGAAGAATTAGGATAGGGCTACGTCGGCCAGAGATTCAGGCGGCCGATGTCTCCAGGCGTCTCTAGGAGAGGTTTATAGTATGGTGCTTCATGACAGTTGTCAAAAGTTGGACGTGCTCTTTGAAAGTATTGTGTTTGTATTATAATAGGTTTTATTCCAGGTGTCTAGTTATCTCTACGTGTCTACGAAACCTTCATCAACCCCTGATATTGTGCCTGATAAGACGCCATTGATCAATTGATTGGCTAGCACAGGCTCCAAGAAACGAATACGAGCTTTATGCCTACGGCGATTACCTAGTTGGCCTTAGTCTTTTGAGTTCCTTAGCTGAGAGGAAAAGTTAAAAGTCAAAATCCACGTCAACTCTGCCCGAAAGAGGCATTCGTACCGTTTTTCATCCGGCGTTATTTCTCAATGGCCCCACAAATTCAGGCACGGCTCAAACTCAACTTCTCGCAACCTCACCGTTCAGAATTTATATTTAAGGCTCTTCTACCACTTCTTGCTATTCGTGAGAAGATCGATTCCACTGCAATCACAGTCGACTGCTATCTAACTCGGTGTATTCTTGTTCCCTGCCCTTCTTTTCTTACCTATATCATACATATCACCTATCCCTAACACGCCATTCAACGGCAACCCAACATGGAAGACGAACCTTACGAACCTTACCCCTGGGAAGCAACACATATTGTCGCCGCTGCCGCCGGTGATGTTGCAACCCTACAACTAGAGCTAGACAAAGGGGTGGATTTGAACGACACTGATCACGAATTTTCACAAACTCCATTGTTCTGGGCTGCTGAGAAAGGACATGAGGATGCTGTGCAGCTGCTTGTCAAATATGGTGCTGACATCAACTTCACCGAGCCAAATCTTGGTAGAACGCCCCTTTTGGCGGCTACTTCCAATGGTCATGAAGCTGTGGCAAAACACCTAATTGACGCGGGCGCCCGTGTCAACATCGAGGACACGAATTCCGAGACTCCCTTGATCATGGCGGCTAAAGATGGCAGAATCTCGATGGTCAAGCTCCTGTTGGATGCAGGAGCCGATATCAATGCCAAGGGATGGTATTATGGCATGACCGCATTGTCACTAGCAGCGGCGAAAGGACACACAGACATTGTCGAGTTCTTGCTTCAGAAAAACGCTGCGGCAGATCTCGTTGACGAAACTGGTCGAAAAGCTCTAGCATGGGCTATCGAAGAGGGACATGACGATATTGTTGAACTTCTGGCAAACCAAGAGACAGATGCAGACTCGACAGGCGCCGATAAAGAAGGGGTGACAAGTGAAACGCTCCTTTCCGCTTATCCCAATGTCAATGCTGGCTCTGATGAAGACCATCTCGGATGGGCTTTTAAAAAAGGACACGTCTCGGTCATTAAGGAGATTCTAGAGCAGGCTAGCGGCCTAGAGCACAGAGACGAGACCGGAAAGACGCCTCTCGTACTAGCTGCGTCAGAAGGACATATCGATCTGGTTAAACTTCTGCTCGAGAAGGATGTCGAAGTGGACTCCAAAGACGAGGAAGCGCGGACTCCTCTTTCATATGCAGCCGAAAATGGGCATATGGAAGTTGTGGCTCTTCTCTTGGATAATGGGGCTGATCTTCATTCTGAGGACGACCAAGAGATGACCCCGCTGACTGTTGCGGCTTTAAGAGGGCACGAGGAGATTGTTTCCACTTTACTGGAAATAGGGGCTGACCCAAATCATTGGGACGGCAACGGATTTTCGCCACTACTACACGCTGCGTCCGAGGGACATACAGAGATAGTGTCCATGTTATTGGGGAAGGGCGTGGATCCCAACATCCGAGACAAGGAGGAAGGCAAGAGTGTGTTGACCTGGGCGGCAAGTGATGGTCACTTGGAGGTGCTCAGGTTACTGCTGGCGAGAAACGTTTCACCGAACGACGAAGAAACCGACCAAACACCACTTGCTCTGGCATTGGACAATGCAATCGACACAGAGGACTTTTCATCCGTCGAGCTACTCCTCGAACACGGCGCACAGCCATTCTCAGAAGTGTACTGGGATAATGTTCCACCATTGGAAGTCGCAGTATCAAACGGTCTTGATGGGTTGGTGGAGCTTTTCCTGAAGGTCGAGCCTGCTTCAAGCAAAGCCAAGCAAGAGCATGTCCGAAAAGCTATCTGTCAAGCTGTGGAAGCAGAAAGAGAGGACTTGCTTAATTTGTTGTTTGAGCATTATGCCCCCGAAGATCCAGACGCTGAAACGCCGTTGCAATGGGCCAAGGGCAAATGTTGCGGGTCTGAGGAGGCTGTCCGTCTCTTGAGGCCATACTTTCCAGATGAGGTGGGACGTATTGAGAGGTAGAAGAGGAGGAATACCCAGGCAAGGTCAACACTAGACATATTACAGGGTTAAAGATCCGGTAAGGGTAGTCGATATCGCCTTGCCAGTGTCGGGGCAACTAAACACCTAAAATAAAAGCTGTAGCCTTGAATATAGCTCTGAAAGGCGTAGCCCGGTCTAGTTTCGATTGCGATCTGGATGAGATGTTAGGACGTATTCTTGTCTGACTGGAAACCGTAGTAGGTTATGTGGCCGTGAGTGCCCTCTGGGTTCCTCACAGAGATCTGTCAATATAAACATCGAGTCGGAGGTGAGCGCGCAACAACACTCTACACAAGCGAGCCGCGGTCTCAGACTAGCCAGGAACATGGAGCGAGACGGGTCTAATGTAAAACATAATCTATTGGTAGTATTCTTGCTTCTAACATTAACTTGAACGCATGGCAATGACGGCACTGTCGGCAATGACGGCACATGAGGCGGGGAAGGTGGGATGACTTTACTCCTGGTATTGCGCTCGACAAGATACTATTTTGTTTGTTCTCTATTGTGCGCTTACAGACATACCTGGTTCTCGAAATGCTACAACTTATAGGCGGCCCAACCCGGATGAGTCTGGGGGGATATTGCACAGAGAGCTACTACCCAATGTTTAGCAATGTAACCTCTTCCCCATGTCTCGATCCGCCCTTTCCCTCTATGGCACTAGTCCGATTGCTTCTCGACGTATCAGGAGACGAGGGGACGGATAAGACGGGAACTTATTAAGCCTTTACTTTTTTAGTGTGGTGCTCCTGAATGGCCTCACGAGAGTCATGAGGCATTCGTCCTAAGCCAGAGAGAGATACATCATGCCATCGGAAGTGCGTAGACCGTTCCGAATGAAAGGCAGCCTTTATTGGAAAGTCTTTACCCCAGACTTGAAGTATGCATTCACGCGCGCCAATGAGTAACTCACAATCCACCCAATATGGACGTGTCTACGCAAGAGGTGCTGATTCTGGTATGCGTGCCAATAAGCATCATGCGAGTTGTTATTGCCGGTCGTACATAAATACCCCAGGTTTGAAACCAAAAGACTTGAGAATAAGAGACCAGGGATCAGACAAAGCCCAGCTTCTGTTACGACACTGACCTGCTTAGGAGAGTACTTGAGCTTCTTGTTAATACCTCTGAAACGCTACAACATGCATATTTTCAAATCAGACATGCATCCGCAACTAAATATCGAACGCAGCTCCGTGCTTGCTCTCGCCCTGGTTGCCGTTGCACCTCTTGTCACCGCTGGGCCCTGTGACATCTACTCCTCCGCCGGCACACCTTGCGTCGCGGCACACAGCACTACCCGGGCTTTGTACGACGCCTATACCGGCTCCCTTTACCAGGTAAAACGCGGCTCCGACGGTGCCACGACCAACATTGCGCCGCGATCTGCCGGCGGTGTTGCCAATGCTGCTACCCAAGACTCGTTCTGCGCTGGCACAACCTGTCTCATCACCATCATCTACGACCAGTCCGGCAAAGGCAATCATCTTACCCAGGCTCCTTCTGGCGCTTTCAAAGGCCCAGATGATGATGGCAAGGATAACTTGGCCAGCGCCATTGGCGCACCGGTCACGCTGAACGGTCAGAAGGCCTACGGTGTCTTCATCTCTCCCGGCACTGGATACAGGAACAATGCCGCTAGCGGCACCGCTACAGGAGATGCGGCCGAGGGCATGTACGCTGTGCTTGACGGCACTCATTATAACGGCGACTGTTGCTTTGACTATGGCAACGCCGAGATCAGCAATACCGATACGGGCAACGGCCATATGGAGGCCATCTACTTTGGAGACAGCACCGTCTGGGGCTCCGGCTCCGGCTCCGGCCCCTGGGTCATGGCCGATCTGGAGAACGGCTTGTTCTCCGGCTCTGACCCTAAGCAAAACACCCAGGATCCTTCAATCTCCTATCGATTTCTCACTGCAGCTGTCAAGGGAAGGCCAAACCAGTGGGCAATCCGTGGTGGCAATGCTGCGGCCAACTCCTTGTCGACATACTATAGCGGCGCGCGTCCAACAGTGTCTGGCTATAACCCCATGAGCAAAGAAGGAGCCATCATTCTCGGCATTGGCGGCGATAACAGCCATGGCTCACAGGGCACCTTCTACGAGGGCGCCATGACCTCTGGCTACCCATCTGACGCCACTGAGAACTCGGTGCAGGCGAACATTGTAGCCGCCAAGTATGCCATGACGGCATTGACCAGTGGCCCGGGTCTCACTGTTGGTTCCTCCGTCTCTCTGAGAGCTACCTCAAGTTGCTGCACGACACGTTACATTACACACTCTGGCTCCTCAGTCAACACGGCGGTGGTCTCATCATCTAGTTCTACCACCCTCAAAAAACAGGCCAGCTGGACGGTCCGTACCGGCCTAGCCTTTAGCGGATGTTTCTCTTTCGAATCAAACGACACCCCGGGCAGCTTCCTGCGACACTCTGCCTTCCAGCTTCAGCTCGACGTCAACGACGGGAGCAAGCTATTCCATGAAGATGCCACGTTCTGCACCCAGGCTGGCCTCAATGGTCAGGGCAACAGTGTCCGATCCTGGAGCTATCCCACCCGTTACTTCCGCCATTACAACAATTTGCTCTACATCGCGAGCAATGGCGGTGTTCATACATTCGATGCCACTGCGTTGTTTAACGACGACGCAAGCTTTGTGATCGGCGCTGGCTTCGCTTGAGGCCTTACAACTCTCCGTATTGTAGGAGCTAGCTCTCAGCAGGGTAGTTATGCGATGAAAATACGATTTACAAAAATATTGATCTGATAAGGTTGCCGTGGCTGGGGAAATTGTTTAGTTGCCGATCGAGGCTCTAATGTGCTCGCCTGTATCAATGCGGTAGATGTTTATACCAAAGATATTCTATGCACGTTTTCTCCAATTCCATCTCGAAAAGCCACCCCATGCATGAAACCATGCCTGTAGGGCCTCCCCAACAAACCTGTAGGTGTTCGACAGTGTCTCATGATGGCAGCATCGAGGCACTAGATACCCTGAATAAAAACTATAGTCTTGGGCTCAACTCTTACTTCCCTCCTCCGAAACAATATAGCGCGGTCTGGTTTCAGTTGCGACCTCAACAAAATCTTAGCTCATGGTTCTGCCTGACCGGTAGACGTAGCACAGTACCCAGCCGCGGTTACCATTCAAGCCCCTAACAAAAGATAGGTGGCATCGTGTGGTAATCAGCCTTGGTGGACATGTTTGTAAATTACACTTGTTCTCTGCCGTTGCAAGTCAATCAGAGCGCCACGTTGCAACGTGAAACGTATCTCGGGGCGATGCATGCATCGTGAGGCGGCGGCTGAGGTGCCCGGTTGAGACTCAGCCGCTCTTGGCGTAGACACAGAGAATCCCAAAATTTCCAACATTTTCTTTTCATGCACCTGTTCCTTGGAGTTGGTTGGGTGGCTCCTCGCATGTCGCTTGCAGCAGACACCAATGACTGGGAAGGGGAAATCAGGCTCGCGGCAAATCAAACCCACCACCCCAGAGTCGTAAGCAACTGGGCGAATTGTCACCTCCACTTTGGCGCCGTCGCGAGCCTTGTTGACTGCAAGTTGGTACTGTATAACCTAAGGCTGTCAGCCCAGGCCGCATATGACACAGCCCCAGTCGTATAACCCTCGCTAAGGTATATCTTCAAAATACCTCGAGCGACTTGAACTCTCCTTCCTTTCTTCCTTCTCAATCACTCGACTTTCCTTCGTCGAAATGAGTACAGAGATGTCTCAATCAACCATTGGGGTGCCAGTTCACGCTCAATCTTGCGATGATGATTTCTGGACTACTGACCCCGAACGCTTCGATTTTGATCTGTGAGCAAATATGGTGTTGCTTTATGCTTACTTTCAGAATTTTATGTTGCTAACAGTTAAGTGATGATGAGATCTGGATTAATGAAACTATATTCCGGCTTGAAGACGAGCGGTTATGGCATCAAACATGTCTCCACCTGATCACTGCCAAAAACAACGATTCAAAGTTCCTTGGTAGATCATGGGTTTCCCTGTTTAATATCACCTTTACTAAGAGAACATCAGATGTACAAAATTCATTCCTGTACGAGAATGATGCGATGACGCTTGACCCATCGAAGGCAGATCAGGTTTCGTAATTTCAGTGCCTACCTACAGGAAAATAGCTTGCTAATCCATTAGTAGGAAGGAAATGCCAATACTTTTGAGCTCTTGCAAGTCATTTTGAATTTCATTCCACTAAAAACCGTACTACTAACCACCTCTCTTGGCAGCTCCATCTCATACCTTTTAGAAAAGGTGGAAGACCAACGACAACTCCCCGAGGAAGAACAACTACTGCTTCGAGTCAGCCCCACAGTCCTCAGGCATCTCGCGTCAAGCTACCGCATTCCATCTGCCTTTCTTGCTTCCGTCGCTCGGCCCCTGGATTTTTGCGGAACAGCTTTCCGACGCCTGTCCGAGCATGGGTGGGACTATTGGTGTCTGTTCCCCTTCAGACTCGACGGCGGCCTACCTGTCGAGCAGGGCCAGAGCATACCCCGGCGCAACCAAATGGACCCATCCAATTATATCTATTTCGAGGGTCAACAGATAGGTATATACGGTTGTACGGTTTCGCTCTACATTCAAGGCCACTGCAAAACCAGGAAGACGCGTGTCTTTGTTGTTCACAACGGGGCGGGCTACTCGGTCCGACAACCTCTAGCCCAGGTCCAGAAATCTCTCAAGCGAAGATCCAGCGTTAATTTAGATGGAAGCCCATACTTTGTGCTGCTTATTTACATCAGTCTCATGCTAAAGTGGTGGAATAACGTGCTCTGGTACTTCAATACAGAGCTACTGGCCCATGTACGCATTCCTTGACACCTTTGATCAGTGGATTAACATATGATAGGAAATAAACCTTCAAGAAGTGATTGCAAATGAGACTGAAGAGTTCATCAACACCAACAAAGTTCTCAACGCGGCCCTACACGCCATGGCTGCCCACCTTCACCGTTACAAAACTGAGCTCCAGCGAGTCGACCTGGTCCTCTCTGATCTTCGCAAATACCGTGAGTATATGACATACAGGCCGAAGCCAAGGCCTAGCGATAGAGAAGAATCTGGAAAGAAAGAAGATGACGACGACGGATTCCCACCAATAGATCGAGAACTGCAGAAAATTGAGCAGCTGGCGTCACAGCTAGCAGCCACTTCCAGCTTCTCGGATGAGATGGAGAGGAAGGTACAAAACATCTTGGCTCTGGTATGTCAAATTAGTTCACTTCCTCTCATTTGTCAGACTGACACATTTCACCTAGTTGTTCAACCAAATACAAGCCATCAACGACAAGACGTTGCAAGCCATTCTCAACACATCGCAGCAAGAAACTCGGATCTCGCAAAGACTATCCTTGGCTTCTCACATGCTGTCTAGGAGTATGAAGAGAGACAGCATTGCCATGAAGACGGTCAGTCTCCCCCACAGATCCACGCAATATTTATACGCTAAGATCAATGTCCTTGTGTAGATTGCAATAATGACGCTGGTGTTTCTTCCGGGAGCGACATTCGCGGTAAAACACCCTATCATCTCTCGTCGTGCCGTCTCGGAAACTAACCAACGAGACTTTAGGCCATATTCGCGATGCCGTTCTTTACTGAGAACAAACACCTATCTTCGCCATCACAGGTCTGGGTCTGGGTTATTCTCACTGCCATTTGTACCACTTTCGCATTCGGTGGATATATCCACCTTGTGAAGCGCGGGGAAATGACTCTTGGGGACCCCGAGGACGACAGCGATATCGCCGCGTTATCCGATGGTGCCACTACTTCGAACGCGCCATCAGTGGTTAGCAATGGTGATAACACATCTTCTAATGGCAACAAGCGGCATTGGTGGCAAAGAGTCTCTCGGAGAACATCCCAAAGCAGTATTGAACTGGATGCCCGTCCGGGATCGTAGGAGTTGTTTGGGTTACCTGCTGAGGAGGGTAGTAGCTGTATCTGGGTATATTAATATCTACAAGACTGGCGTTAGAAGTATAAAATCCTATGCGCTCCCTCATTATCATAGTGTCTTGGAAAGACCTCCTCGTACACCATGCATGTCCGTCGCTATCATCATCCACCAAGGCAACGTCCAACCCAATCCAGGTACCAACTATCCCGAAATGGGAGGAACACACAAAGCAAGATGGCCTCCCTTCTCAGTCATCGTCATCATCTTCCAGCTCAGCATAGACATGACCACTACCGTAAGTAGTCCAACTAGCATCACCGGCCTTCAACTTGCCATTCTTCAACCAGCAGTTACCATACTGAGTTGTCGATCCGTTCATGCCTATCCTGAAAAAAACGCTGTTGCAAATGGTCTCATTGTTCCTCGTCATCTCTGCACATGCGCCCATGCAGTCCTCGAAGTAGTAGGCCCAGAGGGACACAATGTCGTTGACGTTGCCGTCTCCAGTATCAGGCGCATTCACGCCGCAGTATGTGCTGAATTTATAACCGTTTGTTGTCCTCGTCGTCCCGTTGGCTCCGTTCTTGGGGCAGTTCAATGTGAGGTTGGCGACTTGGGCGGCTGGTAGGGGGGCATAGTCGACGCCAACGACAGTGTCGTCGTCAGTGCTGTTTGACTGGCTGCATTCACTTGTTTCAGTCGCAGTGGGAGCTGCTGTTGAGCTTTCCGAACTATCCGAGCTGCAAAGAGTAGGCTTATTAGTGTCATGCCCTCCAAGTGCGAGGAACCAATGCTCACCTCTTGCAGCTTGCCAGAGCTCCTCCCAAACCTCCTCCAACAGCTCCTCCAACAATAACAGCCGTAAGGAGCGCGACGAGTAAACCAAAGCTCAGTACGCTCAAGCCAAAGGGAACCTTTTGCTGTGGCGTTGCAGCAGCTTGGTTCTCAGGATTGTACGGTCCATCCTTCCCCGCGACCGCTGTGTACTGATGCTGGTTGTACGCCTCCGGTGCACTAGCAGCAGCCTCTCGATGGTAATCCACCTGGAGACCCTCAGCGTCTCGTGTCGACGCCATCACCGGATCGCGATATGGCGGCGGGTTTGAATAGCGGGTAGCGGGAGACTCCAATGAGCTCATCCGGAAGGAAGCAGATAAACGAAAGGATGCTGAGGGGCCAGCGTCTGGGAGGATCGACTTGAAAAGGACAAAAAACTCGTCTGGGCGGGAAGTGGGAGTCGATCGGCAAAGTAATATGGGCCTTTTCAACCCCTTGTATGTCGTACGTGTTGGTCTTTTTCCCGGTAGAGAAATCATTCGTCTCAGCTTTGATGCAGTGAGACTTGGGTACTGTATTTCCGGCTGTTGAACCAATCAGATAGCGATTCATGCTCTGATCACCAGCAAGAGTATGGAGACTCCCAAAAGAATACGGACGATCAACCCTGCCAGTTGCCCGTGCGAGAGTGCTGCGCCGAGCTTCAATGGTCAACCACTCCGCAAGTTGAATCATGCCTAACCAACCAGAAGTACAGGACACACGTCAGTGCTCCAAAAGTGCCTCGATTATACAGGGGTTCAGAGTCTTGGTTCCCTTCGGCACCTAAAATGGGTGTTACGGTGCGCTGTGCCTTGAATTGCCCCAATCTCCTTGCTGTTTGGGCGGTAATCTAAACCAACCACGGTTAGTCTCTTATCCACACCAGCATTCATGATAGCGTGGTAACAGTCTGATACTGAGATGTCGTTACATTGAGATAGGACCCTAGCAGAACAGGGCTGAGCAGGAGAGCACAAGTCGGTTCACTGGGCTGAGACCCATGCTCGCTTGTTGCCCACTCCGTGCTTGGCTTGCATGGCCATGCCTGTCCGCCCAAGCCATACTGAGATTCATGTTGCGCTGTATCCACGCTCATAATTAAAATCTTCATCACCTCGAACATGTCGGCGTAATCGCCCTGCTGCCCCCGTACCTATGGTAGCAATGCCGAGCCACTTTATAAACAAACTTTATGACAGTGTGATAATAATGTCATGGTCCCTTGTTTGCCGTGTCAGGAGGATTTAAGTAAGGTACATATGTGTTGGTCACCGCACGAGAATGCCGATTCGCGGCATACTGTATCAGAAGATCCACCAATTGGATTCACATGTACTACCTGCTAATATCAGCTTATATCTCTGCTGGGGTTTTCGACTTGCAAACAAAGAGGTAGTACCTGTTCATTTAAATGTCTCGGGTGGAAGCAGAGCGACGGAGGAGAGCTTCTTAGATTGGACTACCCTAGAGGGTCGGAGGTTGCAAAAGCGATAAACAGCAACATCGGCGCTGGCACACGAAAACTTGCTTGTCAACCTTAAAATCACTGTCTTATTAGTTCTGAGTGCTTTCTAATGTCCTGCTGGACATATAGTTCTATCCTATAACCTTTGAAACTAGAGGATTGTCTAAATCGGTTGGCTTCTTTTGGGTGCTGCAAAAGTCGTACGTCTGCGCATCATCTTCAACAATGCTAAAAAAAGAACTCCAAGATTGTTGCTATTGCATTGGTATATATCATGGCATTTCGCTTTTATAGTTTGCAAAATTGATTTGGCTTTCACTACACCGTATAAGTATTCATGGTGAGGGTACTTTCCCGGGCACCGAAGCATGACAACATCAAAATGCTGAACAACAAGGCACCCAAGCAGCCCATATAAAATCGTATCGCCTGCTAGAGGCTGAATCAATTGACATCCTACTAGGGATAGAAGCGAAACTGCCACAGGTTGAACTGCGACTAAGATTCAAGCCAAAGCTTACCAAGCTCTATGACCTTGAACCCTTTGTCCATGCCGGTTAAGCGGCTTCGGCCTCGGACACAACAATCACTCCCACTCTAACAACAGAACTTCTCTTGCCCCTCTGTGACTCCTGTTCCTTCTCCACGACCATTTCCTTCTCTGTTGGTAGTAATCTCGGGATATACCTTGATGTACTCCGAGTAGCTGGGGAACCCTTCAGCACTGTCGGGGAGCGTGACTTCATTGCTGACAACACCAACAAGCAGACCCGCGAGGTCATCTCGGCGACGCCTAAGTCTCTGACCCTCCTGGTCAACGACCTCCCAGTGGAGGTTCTTCGTAAGATACGCCTTGACATCCTCTTCCTCAAGACTGGGCAGTTGGCCGGCAAAGTAGCGCTCAGCTAGAGCAATGGTGAGAGGGATCTGGCCACTGATCTCAAGGCCAGCGGCCTGATCCTTCTTACACTTGCCGCACGATGTCTCTTCATCTTGACCAAAAGGGGAGAAGGTTCCGACATGATACGGCGATACCACGTACAGGGTAGTCAGTTCCTCCTCCGGCACATCGCCAAGGAAGATGTGGACCCCATACTGACCCCCAAGGGCGTGCTTTACCGCCTTGATGTTGACGAGCCACTCCAGGTAAGTCTGACCCTTGACCAGGTCGACCACTGAGCGTTCCTTGGGGATGTTGACCTTGGGAACTTCTAGGTCCGTGAGAGCCAACTCTAGCTCTTTCGCAACGGCGGGCTTCGCCGCATGAGCGAGAGATAGGGCAGTCAATGCGGTATTTGGAGCGTCGACTTTTTGGACCTGCGTCAGCTTCGTGGCACGCTCCCTGAGCGTAACATCTGGCTTCTCATTTCCCTCTCTCCTGGCCACAACCATGTTTGCCAGTGACCCGGATGGGTAGAGAGAACGAAGCTGGTTCTTGATGTTCTCGCGGTAAAGGGCAGTATCCGCAAAGTTCCACTGCTGGGTTTCTGGGTATGCATAGCCAAACGTTGTCGTATCGCGGACCTGGCTGGAGTTCCAAAACCTGTCAGGACCAGGGACGGTCTTGTCCGCAGTCCTGTAGAATGGCAACAGTGGTGTTTGGTTTCCCTCTTCGCCTCCCGTGGGTACGGCCCAGTTTCCATCTCCTGCTATCTGGTTTGTGACCCAGGCGTCCTCCTTGTCAGGATTCTCACGCAGGCCCTGCCAGATAGCGAGAAGGCGGTCGATGTTCCTTTGAAAATTTCAGTCTCGTGGTCTTTGAGGAGAGTTGCATGACACTAACGCATGATGGAGCCAGAAGATGGGATCAAAAGATGAGTAGGAGGTTCTTCTCATATGGCCAAGTCTGTCGCCGGTACCGCCGCTGAGAACATGGACGGTGTTGTGGACATCTTCAAAACTTCCGAAGCCGCGACCTTTCCTCACAGTCTCGTCTTGTCCCTTTCCAGGCTGTATCTCCCTGAAGGGTACCTTGTTCAGACTTACCTGCTCGAAAAGCTCGTAGGATTGGAGAAGATAAACCACTCGCTCGCGAAGGTTGACCTCCATTCTCAAACCGGCATCGATACCCCTGGTATATGGTGTGATGGACTCGATGAGGAGATCTCGCTTGCTAAGCGCGGTCTCTTGGTCCTCTGTTCTACCGCGTTGATGATAGCGAGTAGTTGTTGACAACCTATCAACCTACGTAGTATTCAATTGTCAACTTGATCCAAATGTGCTTGACGTTGTTCCTTGGGCTCACCTTGATGTTCTCCTGTGTGCCTGGTTGAAACTTGTATGAATACAACGGGTTGGGGATTTCGACGAGTGTGCCCGCCGGGAAGTTGTTCTCCTTCCTCAGGCTTTCTGGCATCTTGACTTGAACGACCTTGGAGTTGGAAGCCTCTGCGGGAAACACTGGGAGGTCTGGGCGGGCCCAATCTGGTAATGGTGTTAATTGAATAGGTTGAGTTTTAACTGTGCTTGAGAAAATACCAACCCCAGAATGGCATCCGGAATGCCTCGGCGGCGGCCACGTACTTCTCTTGGCCTTCTTCCGGTGTGAACTGCTTCGCCACATGTATCATGGCGTCTCGGAGGAGAGACTAAAGGAACTGGTTAGAAATTGACTACTGCATCGTGTGCCAAAAAAGACTTACTTCAAATAGGGCCAAGTATGGTCGATGCCAGGTAAGGAACAGAATAGAAGAATGAGTACAAAACCCCCCGAACCCATCGTCACTGGTCCTTTGCCTCTCCAGTTTGAGGAGCTCGGGATCATTTTCAGGCCACCCCTTGTATGGTAGACCATGGATTCCTAGACGCTGTCAGCTGCTATATATGTATGGAACATCAGGATTTCTTACCCGCGATCTGGAAGTACGACAGCAGCCTGTCCTGAGGGACTAGTTGGAACTGCCAGAGACCAAGTAGGTAGAGGTTCCACGCATCCTCATTCTTCCTGAACTCTCGCAGTTCTTGGCGGATACCGGGCTTTTCTCCAGACTTGAGTTCAATGCCTTTGACGACATAGGGCTCATTTGGACCAGGCTGGGGAGGATTGAAGGGCGGCATCTTGACAATACCGAGGGATGCCTTGAGCCAGAAATCACAGGAGAAGGCGGGTGGCTGAGTCCAGTAGATTGCCGAGCACAGTGAGGGGATAGCGCTCCTCTTATACCCTTTCTTCACCCTAGTAATGTGAGGAACATCAGCTTTGCTGTGCTCAAAAGTGCGGAGGTGCCATTGTTCAGCTGTGAAAAGAGACTGTGGGGACACTAGTGAGCAGTAAGCTATCTGCCGACCGGTGATATTCAAGGTGGCTGCTTGGAGGCTGGCAACAAGTGCATAATGTGATGGATAGTTTTGCTTGGCAGATACCACCTCCCGGGAAGAGTGTCAGCGGGGACCAACTTCCATAGCCGTGATGCAACCATGTCTCAGAACTGCCACCACTATTGTGTGATCTAGACTGCGCTCTGGCGTCAGCCTACTTACGTGATATCTGAGCACTCCAGCCCTACCGCATCGTCTTGACAGGTTCGTGAGAAGCTACGGATATATAAATATTAGGTCTAGCTTATCAACCGACTGCCGGCTTGGTGAGCAGGGCACGATCAGCTAACACTGCTGGATCTGGATAGGCGAGTCAAAGGCGATGGAAGAACTCTTGAGAGAGCCATGGTAGTTCCTGGTGAATGCTGCTGATGCTGCTGACCGAGAGGGTAAGCAACTGCGGGGTAATGTTGACGAATGCTCAAGATCAAACACCAGAGACACGGATGCCTCTATGTGGCTGCTGCATCAACTCGGCGAGCCGCGCCTTAATTAGTGTGAACTGCAGCACCTCCCGTGCCGTGCCGCAGCTATCACCAATACTTTAAGCACTAGTCTCTGGTCTGGGCTATTTGGAAGCGCTGTGGCGGCTGAGTGGCTGATTGTGATGCTCTGAAAGAGCGAATAAGCCGCAGCTTTGACATGGTGGAGATCTGATAGATCTGATCGGATACAGAGAGGGTCTTGACCTTCCCCTCAGCTAACTGTCTGCCCTGCCTTTCGCTTTGCCCGGACCAGATCTGGAGATTCAGGCAGTCGACGAAAAGATTGGCGATTTGGGAGCCTTGCGTCTGCGTGGATTGTAGCAATCCTTGAATCGTTTGATATCGCGCGTCCCCCATATTCAGTATGCTTTGAATACACGCAAATACCCGACCTTGATTTCTTCGTCAGCCTTGACGTGTGCTTGTTCCCCGCGTTTCAGGTACCTCAAAAGGCCCATGCAGCTATTGGGAAGATAGAGGGGCAGCCGAGTGATCGGCGTGCCGATGTGTCAAATGTCTCAAAGCCATAACGGGCCCTGTTCTATAGAACCGCGACACGCTGATGCACACAGCAGACAGGGCTTTGGGCTCATAGTAAGGGCTCGTACCTGAGGCACAGCGCATGTCTCCCTCACTCGGTGTGATGGCCTTGTATCTATACTGCTTGGTGGCTGACAAGCCTTTGTGCTGAATCTTGGTTGTCAGTTGACATCAACTATTGGAGGTAAAGAACTCGGTGCTCGGGCGGATGTTGAGGATCGCACCCCGAGTCTCAACACACCTCATTTGAAGCTTCATAAGTGATATAAGCTAGGTTACCTGGTCTGGGCAACTGACTGGTGTTGAAAGCCATTTTATATTGGGTTGTTAGGTGTATTGCGATATGTTGAATATGTGCGTATATCTGTTCAAGTTGCGGACAATGTTTGACCAGCGGCCACTAAGAGTTCCTTGTGAGGAAAGAATCCTGTAAGTGTTAGTAAAGTTGCCAGGTGAGTGTACGTATTGTGGCCAGTAACTAATCTGTGAACGCATGGAGTGACATCTTCTCCTGGGCAATCTCGTCAACTACCTAGGTCATTCTAGATCTCACTTCAAGTTTCAATAGAGGCCTGGAGAATACCAGAATCAATAGGGATCCGAAAAAAAAACATGGCCCGTTATAATTGGTGGCCTTGAAAGATCACCAGCTCCACGGAATCTACCTTTGGAGGATGAAGATAGGCGGCATATTTCTTAAGGGCGTGATAGCTGTTATTACATGCTTGATCACCCGTCCCAATCACAATATAAAGTTCTATGGCCTGGCGCAGAGTTACCCTCGCCGTTGAATACCAGGACCAGCACTAACGATGTGGCAGTAAAGATATTAAAGATTTCAGTCATATATAAGTTACTCAACTGCATCCGTTGCAAAGAATCTGCTCCAAAAACAGTTGTAAATCCGACATAGACTGTGGGTCACTTTAGGAAATTCAGAAAATGATTAGATAATCGAAAGTAATATGATGAATTGGCCTCCGAAATAATCGACAAAGACGGCACTCGGCTATCCCCGCGCGGCTTCATCGGTTAGAGCCGTGAGCGGGACAACCTTATTGCAGATCATGTGTACTGAACTCGGCCATTATTTGACAATGGAGCATATCTATGCTTCAGATGGGTAGTCTTTGAACCGCACGTACAGTTTACGAGAACCTCTACGCTTCTGAGTTCCCAGCTCTTGTTTATACATAAGTTCGTATTGACATACAGTACATGCATACCCGGACGCCATATCCAAACTCCTTGAAATGACTGATCGAACCACTCTGACCAAGACCTCGGGGTCTTTGTCCGCTGCCTCGGTTCGCTATGACCATAAGTTCGGAGGTGTTGTCTGGACATCAGATCATTCACTGACTCGAAACCACGGAGAAGGCGTCCACCCCGTGATTCGCTAGCTCACAGTCAAAGCGCTAGAATTTGGTGCGGAACAGCACCGCGGAGAAGGAGAAAAGGCCCGATAAAAGTTAGTCTCGGGTCGCCCAGCACGGCATTGCCCGAGAAGAGAAAGCATACCCGTCCCAACACAATGGAAAGTTCCCAGTTTTTGAGTTGAGATTCCCCTTGATTTTCCCCTGACCATGTGCAGATCATTGACCTTGTAGGAATAACCGTCGATCAAACGTGTCTGCATTGCCATGTGGCCCTCCACAAGGTGCCTTTCTTTATTTGCACGTACCACACCATACCAAACCTCAAACCACATGCCAAGGTACTAATATCCGTATTAATAACGGACCTTGGGAACCAGATTGGCAAATTGTCGCACCGACTGAGATGCCATAGCGTAAAGGGGGCTTTTGACCATGATTCAAGAGGCGTGTAGAGTTTTTCTCGCCGGCCCCCGACCGTTTTCGGTGGTGCTCCGCCATGTGGCAAACCAAAAGCTTGGCGGGCCTTCCGGCGTGTCAAAAACGTGGTTTATAAACATGGTCTGTCCGATGTCAGTTTTATGTGTCTGGGTTTTCTCCTGTTTGGGGTTCCTTTTCTTTCTTTCTTTCCTTTTGTGAGCAGACGTTGATCATTGCACTATGGCTTCTACCAGTGATATCAAGATCGCCTCGTTGGCAGCCGGCTTTACGCTTGGCTTTGGCTTGCTTACAGTATGGGAAGCCATAAAGCAGACACGACGAAACCGAAATCCCCTACGAAGTGCCTACATCTACATGCTTTGGGGAGAAATCGCCGCCAACCTTATCATTGCCATCATCGGTTGGATCTTTCTGGACGGTATAATATCTCCAACGTAAGATCCTCTACACCCTCGGCTTTCCCGGACGACAGGACTGACCATTCCATAGCGTGCCGGTTCTCTTCTTCATCTTGTTCTTCTGGGTCTTTGAAGTCCAGCTTCTCATGCAGATCATCGTCAACCGAATCTCTATCATCGCCGAGCACCGATCTACAATCTTTAAACTCAAATGGGGTACCGCACTCATTATTACCCTCATCAACATTGCCGTCTTTTGTATATGGATACCCGCACACACGGTTCCTCCCGCGAGTAAACTGTACGTACATCGCTTTGAGACCTCCACTAAGTTTAAGATGCTGACTTATTGCAGCATTGTTCAAATCAACGAGTATTGGGATCGAGTCTCCAAAGTCCTCATCCTGCTGGTTGATGCTGGACTCAACTGGTACTTCCTCCGAACGGTCAAGAAGCGACTGTTACAGCAGCACCAATTGAAGAAGTACGAGCCTCTTGTCGGCTTCAATGCAAAGTTGATGATTGTTTCCATTGCAATGGATGTAAGTAACTGATGCTATTCTTGCTTGTCGCAAACCTTGCTAACATCAACAGGGAATGCTCATCGGACTCATGTCATTGCCCAACCAAGTCGTCTACATCCAATTCCACCCCGTCGCATATATGGTCAAGCTCAACATTGAAATGTCAATGGCCTCGCTCATCACTCGACTCGCCCGAGGCGAAAACGCCGACGACTACTACCCCTCGATGTCACACTCCAACCACGGCACGAGCGGACATGATCCCAGCCACAACCGAACGGGAAACAACCCTTGGGCTCATGGAAATGGCGTTCAAATGACGAATAGATCCAAGGTGGTGGCTGGAGATTCCGACGACGAGGCTGGAGGATCTATCAGACGAGATGGTCCTGGATCTGGCATTCATCGACGAACGGATATTGAAGTCAAGGTCGAGACCGATACGAAGACGTATAAAGTTAGACGAGATGGAGGAAGAGGACGAGGCTCGGAGAGGGTTGAGGATGAGCTTCCATTGACTTCGGATACCGGGCATCCTAGACAGGTTGTTCAGATTCAGGAGAGAAGTCGTGATCCGTCAATGACAAGCAATGATTCGGGGCCGTGATACAGAAGATAAGATAGATAGTTACAAGTATAATAATAATAATCGAACCATATGAAGATGCTTATCCATGCGACAGATACTGGTGATAGTAATCCAACCGGACAACCCCGCGTGAGGCTGTTAACCCCGCATGTCAACTTGCCATTGACAAGGCGTGCCAAGTAATTGACTCACAAGTGCGTCTTCAAGCCCCCAATGACACCGGGCTTCAGATGTTTATATAACTTTGATAGCAGTCTCCCAGCTAAGCCATTATAATTGTCAGTTGACCCTATCCTTCAAACCTTATCGTCAACCATGACCGGGACCCCCACCATCACCATCGAACCGGGATACCGTCCCGGTTTCCTCGCCAGGTGCCTCGAGATGCACATCGCCTTTTACCATCCCTCCGTCCACTGGGGTCTCGCATTTGAAACCTCACTCGCCAAAGACTTTGCCGAAATCATCGAGAGACTTGAGAAAAACCCCCGCAACCAGGTCTGGGCTGCCGTCGAAAGCTCTGCACCCGACGGGAACCCTGGTGTCTTCACTCAGCGCATAGTAGGGACTCTTCTTGTCGACTCTGAGAGTCTGAAGACCACAGGGGCAGCGCAAATACGCGGCTTCATTGTGGATGAACGAGTCCGCGGCTTGGGGATCGGAAAGAAACTCTTGGCAGCGGCGATGGAGTTTATCGAAAGCAACGGGTTTGACAAGGCCACGCTCTATACGAGTGATACCCAGGACACGGCGGTGTATCTATACAAGAAAGCTGGATTCGTGGTTGAGCTAGATGAAGAGAAGATTGTGTGGGAGAAGCCATTGAGAGTGTTGCAGCTCACCTGGAAACGGCCGCAGGTGGTGGAGCGAGAGACCAATGGTATTGCTGAGGGCAAAAATAGCTAACCCTGGATCTATGGTGGCTGAATGAATGAAACCTTTGTTTTTATCTCGCATGAGCTTATCTTCTGCAGCTGGCTCAGTCTGGACATGGATCTGTGATGAGCCTTGAAAGCCGTCAGAAATTATGATAGGTGACAGACATATTGCAACGGTAAGGAAGTCAAGTCTTTTGCTCCACATTCGACGGCAAAGTACTATCATCTTGAACAGTCACCCACCGCGCGCCTCGGCGACAGCATGTGAGAAAGATATTCACCGTTGTGCTTTGACCTTCTCGATCGACCGTCCATCCCGGGACAAATCTCCCGGTGAGATTCAAAAACGATGCAAAAACCATGGTTCGCATCAAAAAACGTGCCGATCCCGTAGGGTCGGACAGATGTCATCATGTCATAACTCGCACGCGGGGTTGGCAATGGGTGTGCTCGGTCTGGCGGTGGCGCCATTCTTTGCCGTTTAACTCGTCCGCTCTTATCTTAGCACTGGGGGTTGACATCACAGAGCCCTTTTTGGATGGGCTTGATATCAAGCTCAATATTGGAGGAAATGGGGATTTTGGGGGTATTTATAGCGAGTTTGTCTCCGTTACTATCCTTATCAAACTTCCTACGATCCCAATCTTTCTTCACAGGGAGCCCTCTTACCTACCGCTGTGATGCCTGAATCTACCTCTTCAGCTGTCGATATCGACGGTGGCTCCAGAGGTCGCCGTCACTCGATACTATCTGACTTCCTTCCAGGGAGCTTACCTTTCCCCCCATCGTTTGTAGCTACAGCTCCAAGCGTCCAAGAAATCTTGAGCAGAGATATCGAAGACTGCTCTTCTGATGAAGAAGAAGAGGATGAAGAAGCTCATGTTGCCGTTGACGGGTCTGAATTAAGACCCGTTGACTCTGCCGATGTCCAACTAGCCTTCCACCCCAACGGAGTCGCATACGGGTGCGGTTTCTCGACCATTCCACTTCCTGGGATAGATCTCCCAGTTCCCAATCCTCACGAGCAAGATGAATCCCTGCAAGCCGAGATTGATCTGCTCCGCGACAACGACATACTTCCCCCCAAACACGCTCGAGCAAGAAGAGCCAGCGTCGTCGAGCGCGCATACCGAACTGTCTTTAGCACGAGAGTACAAGATCACCATGCCGCCGCCGAAGAGCCAACTGAAGAGACTCGACTACTACCCGAAGCGACAGCAGGTTTCGAAAACGGACTTGCGACACCTCCTCCCGACGAAATACATAAGAAATGGGAACAAGCTGTGGCCACACATCACATTGAGACGACTTGGCAGCGTGAGGCTAAGACACTGGTGCAATATGCGGCACCTTTGATTGTCACCTTCTTGCTGCATTATTCGGTGACTGTGGCTAGCGTGCTTACAGTCGGTCGTCTCGGAATGGAGGAGTTGGCTGCGGTAAATCGTGAGTACTACGTCAAATATTCCTCGGATCAAAGAGCTAAGAACACCCAGTGGCCACCATGACGGCTAGCATCACTTATTACGTCCCCGTGCAAGGCCTAGCAACTTGTCTTGACACTCTATGTGCTCAAGCATACGGATCTGGCCACAAACATCTCGTGGGTGTCCAGGCTCAACGCATGACCTGGCTCCTCTGGATTCTAATGCTCCCCATCGCCGTGGTCTGGTGGTTCTCGGAGCCAATCCTCTCGGCTCTCGTTGGTAAAGGACAAACAGCAACGCTTGCAGCTCTCTATCTACGCGTCTTGATCGCCGGTATGCCCGGTGTTGCAGCATTCGAGAGTGCAAAGCGGTTTGTGCAGTCACAAGGTCTATTTCATGTAACGACGTACGTTCTGCTCATTGGCGCTCCGCTGAGTTTCCTGCAAAACTGGCTGTTTGTCTTTCGAGCTGGTTGGGGTTTTGCTGGAGCTGCGACGGCCATGGCAGTTACTCAAAATTTGTTACCGATTCTGGTCATTTTTTACGTCATGTTCTTTGAAGGTGGGCAATGTTGGAAAGGGCTCAGCTTGAAGGCATTTAGCAACTGGGGTGAGTTGTGCTCTGACAAACGACTAAGAAGCTGGCACTAACACGATATCTTGAATATAGGCCCGATGATAAGGCTTGCTCTACCTGGCATGATCATGATAGAAGCCCAGTTTTCCGTCTTGGAGATTCTGACTATCGCTGCTGGTCGTTTTGGAACTGCTCAACTGGCAGCGCAGAGTGTCCTTGTTACCGTGACATCGACGTCATTCAACATTCCCTTTCCGTTGGCTATTGCAACGTCTACTCGAGTTGCCAATCTGATTGGAGCCCATCTGAGTGACGCTGCTCGAACAACAGCAAGAGTGGTATGTATCTATCCTAACCTTGAGAAACCCTGCCTAATAGACACGTGTAGGCCATTGTCGCAGCTTGCGTGGTTGGACTTTTCAACCTAACGATATTCGTCACGCTTCGTAGACAACTGCCACGAATCTTCACAGAAGATGACGAAGTCGTCGATATTGCCTCACAAGTCATCCTCGTCTGTGCGTTGATGCAAATTTTCGATGCTATGGCCGCCGTATCACACGGTCTTCTCCGAGGAATCGGCCACCAAGCAATCGGGGGTTACGCCAATTTGTTCTCATATTATCTCGTAGCACTACCTATCGCACTGGGTACGAGCTTCGGCCTCGGCTGGAAGCTAACCGGTCTTTGGGTCGGATTGACCGTCGGCCTTGCCGTGTAAGTTGAGACAAACCTTGTAATATTCCATATTACTAACAACAGGTTCTAGCGTCTCGGGGATTGAAACCTTGTATCTTTACTTGACTGATTGGGAGACGGCTGTAGCTCAAGCTGAAGCTCGGATGAGATCAGAAACACGCAGGATGTCGGTGGTTGTCTGAGTGTCACTGCGCATTAACCTAGGGCCTAAAGAACTTGAGGTATCTCAACTTCTAGATGTAACGTTTTGTAGCAGTGGAAGTAGAGAAATTATATGTCGAGCGGAATAATCATCATAAAAATCTTCTAGCTGCGTTATCTCAGCTTTAACTACAACAAAAAGCACATTCCCAATGCTGACACAAATCATCATGACTTTGTGCCATAGCAGTAGTCCATCTTGAGCATCACCCCACCACTATCCAAATTTATCGAATCACAATAGTCTCGACCTGTTTTCCCCCCTTTTCCGCTAATTGATGAGCCTGTTCCGCAGATTCAAGCCCCTGAACGAAGCAAGTTCCAACAAACTTATAATCTTCACCTACCTCTCTGAGTACGACGGGAGATGGTAAACCATTCAACATACACACCACATCGCCGGGTTGGACATGGAGGGGAAACATGCCGACATATCCGAAACTCGTTTCTGCCAATCTCTGAGCCCGCTCGAAGCAGCTTAGGATGAGTCTAGTGGTCTCTTCATCTACCGCGTCTTCGTCGATCTTGGCCGCAAAGGATTAGAATGCCGCATGTTTTCCCTGTAGTTCCCAAAGCACTTACCGGTTGGCCCCCTAACAATTGGTCCAGATATTCGGTCCTTGAACTTGGTTTCTGCCGATCAACATCTGCTTTCCCGTCATAGGCCTCCTCCTTGTAGTTTGACGCAACCCACTGAACGAAGCCTTTGGCCTTCCCAAAGCCCGGGATGAGAAAAAATCGTTCACGCTCCCGAATAGTTGAGTCGAAATGAAGCATCGAGTGCAACGCAACCAGCGGGTGACATCCAGTCACGTATTCCTGGCGGCTCATTGCAAAATTCACGATCCAGGAGAGTATCCCTTGCGGTGTATGGCGAGCCCTAGGATCGCCAAAGTCGCGTCGCACGGGGCCTAGATCTTGGACCGTGTCGAGAATTAAAACCGTGCCCAGCATATCAGACCCGACGAACTTGGCCTTCTCACACGATGGAGGAAACAAATCATCGACGTTTCTAAGATTGGAGAAGAGAATAGGCCAGGCCCTTGCTTCGTTCCTCTTAAGTCCTGGAAGATTTGGGGCCCATGAGGGCGTTTCGGGGTATTCGTGCCATCCGTGGCCTACCCCAGCAAAGACAAGAAGCTCTTGTTCGCCAAAGCTTGTACCGAGTGAGCCTCGCCGACATGCCCTCACATACTCGACCATGAAGTCACGGCATACCATCCCTACAGATGTATTGTCGCTGTAGTCTGGCACAAGTTCCAAGCAACTCAGACTCAGAAATCCGTAGAAATAATCCTTCGGATTGCTCGCGACTAGGTTGTAAGCCATGTACCAATGCGGTTCCCGTTGAATGTATGCATCTCGCGCTTTCGAGCTTGACGATATAGGGTGGCCTGCGGTACGTCGTGCTTCAAGCCTGGAATTAAGTACCCCTCCCATCCAACGAGACTCAGATTTCAACATTTCCCATTGCCACGGGGACATGACTTGGGGCTTCGCAATGGTAGGATCATCTGTCAGCCACTCAGTCCAGCGGACGAAGCGATCAAGAGAAGCCAGAGAGATAGAGCGAGCACCGCAAGCAAAGATGGGCTTTTTTGCAAGAGCCACTTCTTGAAAGATCCATACACGAGTCCAATATGGAGCGTAGAATGGGCTGATGAGGTCTTGTGCGCCGGCTGCGCCATCGCCGATTTCTTCATAGAATGAAGGATACTTGCTGACCCATGCCAAGTTGGACCTTTTCGGGATTAGACTCTGTCTTTCATCATGCCCTTGAAGACTCTTTTGATATGACGCTAGACCATCACTTCCGTCGGGGTTGTCCGTGGTAGTCGCTTCATTGACGCTCATGTCAGCATGCTGAGACTTTTCCAGGCTCTGTGTACTGCCAAGGTCTTTCTTTTGAGAATATTTCTGCCGGCTGAGATTGTCAAGGGTATCTTGGAGTCTATTGTCGTCGTCTTTGAATGAGCATTCTCGAACTATAATATCGATCCAGTCGAAACCTCGATGAATCTGATCATCCGGTGGCCCCAGCCAGCAAATGACAATTTCCGCTTGCGAGTAAATGCTCTTCATAAACGGAACTTGATGATTCTTCTCGTTCGGGTCATCTTGATTGATACAGATCGCGTCTGCCCACAGCCTAGGGGCCACATTGGCATCCTCCAAGTGCTTGGGAGCATGCTCCAGTGCTGATGCGAGATTGGTCGTCACATGGACGCGTTTGCCATTGACGAGTATGCTTTTGGTGATTGCGGGATCGCCCCAGACGTAGGACAAGGCGCTGTATGCCGGCTCATCGTCGAGGCTGACGACTTTGAGTTTACAGACAATCTCGGGCTTGGTTGATGTTATTTCGAGCAATCGTATCCGGCGACCGCGGATCCGAAGATCGGCGTAGAGTGAAGTCTCTTGAGGGGCAGAAGTCAGTGATGACATGTTGCGCTGCATGGTTGGATGAGTGCTGAGATTCTGGTCAACTGAGGGTTTTACGAACCGCATAAAGATACTAGACGTGCCTAGAATATTTATGGGCATATGTCGACTATCAGAAGAGATGGAGATTGTCATTCGTATGGCTAAGCATGCCTTGAGAACGCCAGTGCTGGTGAAGACAGAAGTCGCGGCTGTGACCTTGCGCCATCTTAAGATCCAGACTCTAAGGTGTATGCACTGATGCCTCAGGCAGAGTGACTCCTCACGTAAAAGTGTACCGGCAAATAAGACGGATTAGGCTACAAGGCATTCTCAGTGGTTGGTGCCTGATCAGTGTATCACCGAGGACCAAACATGAATAATAAATACTATAAAGAAAAACCAATGCCCATTTACACTACAAGACTCTCTTATCGTCTAAGTACACATGGATATAAGTGCAACAGGGGGGCAAGGCCATCTTCCAATTTAGTAGCCTGAAATCGGGCCCTACACAGAACCGACTTTTGGCTCTTATTTCTTGGCTATACTTATAAAAGATGCCCGGTAGTGGCGTCGTAATCAGTATGAGGCAAACGAGGGTGAGGGGTGTAACTGGAGCCAACTTATTGTACAATTGAATGCAAAACAGTGGGGAAATAGCTACAATAAGAAAATACATAGTCATCAATTCCGACAATTCGTGACCTCATGAAAACCCGTTATCATAAAAGCCGTAGCCTAGAGAATAAGAAAATGGTTAACTTCATCCTGAGTCCTGGAGCCTGTTCTAACATTGATGGAGATCTCAGCACAGCTCTATCACCTCGTCAGTTATGCTGCCCTTCTTCCAGGCTTGAACCACCTCGCCCTTCATCATCCCATGAAGATACGACTCACCAACATAGGAAAATCTACTCTTCTGGCCCCTCAAAACACAAGGCACGCCTCCTCCAAGAATCACAGCAACACAATCTCCCGGCCGTGTCCCTAACGGCCCTATACCCATGCTTTGGTTCGAAGTTACGAAGAATGCCCTGTTGAAACAGAAGTTCCTCGCCAGCGCCATGTAGCAAGAAGCGTCTCCGCCGGCGGACAAGGTCTTCAACTGGGTAACGAGGTCTTGGTCCTCGTTCTGGAGGAATGGGACCGAATCTCGAAGCCTGGCGTCCAGAAATAGATGAAGGATGTACGCGGAGCCGTCTTTTAGCAACTGCTCTTCGGTCCTTCCACTGATCCGAGATTGGTCGGCAGTTGTGGTCCTAATGAAGCATTCTATCCACTCCGCTACACTCTTCCTCTTCAGCGATGCCGCCAAGTTCAGAAAAGCCAACAATGGCGATCCATGTGCTTGAGTATCCGGGGTTACGAACGGGATTACGCTGGCAATGTCATCAGCTTTCACGCCGCTGAGACGGAGGACTATCGGACTCGAGGGCTCGAGCCTCGCGGGAAGCCGACCCGCACATTCGTAGTGATCAGGGAAACCCAGGGTATCGGGACATGAAGTGTCCGAGTGAGAAATCCAGGATAGGCTTTTCGCAACCTCTCTTTCCGGCACAGTGAAATCGCTCCAGTCGGGAACCCATGAGGGCAGCATACTGAAGTCGTATTTGCGTTGAGCCCGGCATATGTCTCCATCGAGGCCTCTCGTTCTCGTCAAGATAGCTAGTGACTTGTATTTACGGAGCAGAAACGAAGCCACTTTTCCATAGACTTCTGGAACCGTTGACGTATAGTCCACGCGGAGCTCGACAGGTATGGCATCGGGATCCTGGCACTCGGCCGCTAACCCCAGGAGTGCATAAACCTTGTCCCTCTGGTCTGTCGCTTGCGACTTGATTGAGGTTGCAACCAGTAGGGCATCCAAGTTCCACGGTCTCTTGGACCTGCGAATATTGGATATCATGTCGACGTTGAGCATCTGGTTAGGTACCTGGGCGAGTCGAAGATAACCACTTCGCCGTAGCCAGGAAGCAGCCCATCCAAGCCGATGCCAGGGGTATATTCGCTGTCCATGAAGAATCAGAGGATCACCGGGAGATAGAACAACCTCCTGGATGACCCAGACTCTAGTGAACCAAGGCCGGTGCAGCAGCTTCGCTAATTGCTGCCATAGGTCGTGGTTCCAATCGGGAAGGCCAGATGACATATGGTGTGTGTCTGAGTATACGCGAAATGGAATGTCGGCTACACATGTGGCTTGCGGGCTTTCTTGCCTGAAGACATGATCGATCTGGTCAACCAAGATCCATGCCGCAGAACAAGCATCAAAGTCTGTTCCGAGCCATATCAATGTTCTGATTGCCTTAGAAAAGATAGACCCCATTAGCTGGACTTGTCTGCCCCGCTCTGAAGGGTCATCTTGGTTGATACAGATCTTGTCAATCCACACCCACTTCACAAGCGCGTCGTGGCCCAAGGCACAACCCTCAGCGTGCAGCTCTTGGAGACGGTAGATGGCGGCTGCCAAGCTGGGGCTTAGGTAGAAGGCGGAACCGTTGATTTGAATTGCGGCACTGCACTCCTCTGTTCCCCAAAAGTAACTGAGGGTGAAATAAGCCGGTGCATCTTGTAACTGAACAGTCACTAGGCTTCCCGAAATGTTTGTTGATGGTTTTAGATCATCCAGACACAACAGTCGGACCGAATTTGCATCCAGATCATTGTAACACAATTTGGTTGACATGGATGTGACCCTCCCTGGATGTAGCAATGGTAAAAATGGAGAAAAGGGGCGAGAAATATACCGTATAAGTTGAAACAGTTGGCCGCATGTAGATCTGAGACATTGACTAGCAATGTATATGTGTGTCATAACTATGGCATAAGGCTGAAAAGCGTTACATTCTGCTCCTTGAATAAATGGTGCCCGATGGTGCCTTTGGAGACGTCAATGGTCAACGCAAGGCCCTTGCGCTTTTTTTTTTCTCTTTTTTTTTCTTTACGGGACGCAGCCCCCGAATTGGTGTGTACACATTGCAGCCTGAGACTGTCTCTGGTCGCCTCACTTTTCCTCTGGTGGGCGTTTGTTGTTGCTGTACGCCGTAACCCCCTCATTTCCCCTCATTTCATCTTATAATCCAACATACCTAGTGAAGTCAGGCCCAACCGCTTACTGTCACAGCCTACCTGCCTACCAGTCCTGGACACTCCAGGGAGCAGGTGGCGTGTTGGGCTGGCACCAATCCTGTCTAAGTCCTCCCTAGGCCAGTTGCCCAGTTAGCCTACTACGCCAGGCATGCTCGCCTAGAGCGGGTGGAAACGTGCAATTCGGCGAACATGCCAGGCAACCTTTTCCCATGTTACTATTGCTCACGAAAAAAAAAAACAGGGGGTCATCCCGATGCCACACCATTCATTCGAGTCTTGGAAAGTGATCAAACAGTTGTGGTGAGTACGCTCCGGTAGTCCCCGCTTTCGCGAGAAGACCCCGTACAGGACGCCAGGGTCAATGATATTTTTCGCTGTGCAATACTCTGTACGTGACGACCATCATAGTCCCAAACTCTGTAGTGAGGGAATTATCTCTCCGAATAGCTCAGTAGCTAGAGGCGAGATAGAAGTGTTCGCACTATTCGATATCACCAACCTTTTCGTAGTGTACGGATACTGCATAGTTCTTCATTAGCTCTATTTGCATTGCTACTTGAGCGTCTATGTATGGTAATCTGCCAACGCTATCCCACGAGTACCCAAAGATCTCCAAGCAAGTACCCCGAGGGGCCATGGGCCAACCAAAGTAGCCCCCCAGAGAGAGATATCATCCTCACCTTGCTTCCTGAGTAGTGAAACTGGAATATCTTATCAATAAGACATCTTATGCCGCCTCCTAACTGCAAGGGATAACACCGCGGCGAAAGATGGCTTAGATGTCCCCACGCACCCATGGCATGGGACTTTGTTGATATTCTAAGTAATGAGACATGGTGGAGCAAAGCGATTCCATATGAAGCCATTAAAATACAATACACAAAGTGTGGACAGCCCTAAAGTGTGAAAACTTGATAAAATCAAGCCTCTTCCGACGAGAAAAATATATCTCGACTTTAATACCTCGGCACCAACTGTTTTCAGCAAGCTCCTGACTTTCCACTCCTCAGTTTCTAAGGTTTGACATTGCTCCCCGAGTGAATCTTCCCATGTTTCTCGAAACATGGAAAAGCCGAATCTCGTGCGCGACCAAGTGTCACTGGAAGAAATATCCATGGAGAAGCCGCGGAAGTTAGGCCTTAACCAAGTGCACCCAGACCCTACGGACATTGAAGAAACGTCCAAGAAGAGATTTATGTAGATTACCCCTCGCTGTGCTACTATATCATGTACGGAGAGATGTTGACGACAGCAGTGTTGTTGCGATACACGGCATGGACACTCAATCACCCAAGACATGGATTGCTTACGAGAAAGATGGTGACCCTGAATCGGGAGAGGTCAATTGGTTAAAAGACAAAAACATGCTGCCCAGCGTTCTTCCGGACTGTCGAATCCTCACATACGATTGGAACGCTAACATCGACAAAGGTGCCGCGACACAGAGTCTACGCGGTCACGCTACTACGCTATTGGATAAATTGCACATTGATCGAGACGAGGTAACCACTCCGACATCTTCCTGGTCACAGATTAGACTGCTAATACCATTCAAAGAGTGGCAAAAGTCTCCCTATACTCTTCATTGCCTCCTGCTTTGGAGGGTTATTACTTGCCGAAGTAAGAACCAACCTTCATGCATCAAGCTGAACATTGATGTCTGACATTCCAAAGGCTCTGCTCCTAGCGAGCGAAACGTTTCGAAACTATCAAGATATATACCATTCAACCATTGGCGCCATTTTCCTTGGAACCCCCTTTCGAGGAACACATGACGGCTTTTTCACGGCTGCCGAGTTGCGCGTTGCCGTGGCTATAGCATCAGGCGCTGAGACGGCAAAAGGCCTGGTCGCGTTGCTCAAAAGCGAACCCGATGAGCGCCGAAACCTGGATCAACTGGTCGAACGATTTTACGACATGATCAACAACAAAAAGGTCGGGATTCCAGTCGTGTTTTTTTACGAAACCCGGGAGACGGATTTTACCAAGGTGATCAAGAAACTACCCTCGAAATTCGTCAAGACGCTGGATGGCAAAAAGCGTGGAATTGTACGTCACTGCGCGATCTCACTCAACGAATAACGACGGCTAACCTTTATAGCTTGTCCCAAAGAACTCGGCTTGTCTTTGGGGCCACGAACACCATGAACTCAGCGTCCGACACACTCTGCTATGCAAGTTTTCCGGGCCTGAGGATGTCTCTTTCAAGACTGTTTGTTACAGTCTAAAGAGGCTCTTGGTGGAGGGAGAGAAGAGACGCCAGGAAAGAGGTAAGCCATCTTTCATGTTATTGACCCCTCATATCCCATGAATACTCTATGTGCCGGTTCTGATCCTTCTTTCTTTACGCTAGTCAATGCTTTCAAGCGAGCGAGCCGTGATTACCAAAGGCAAAATCCAGGATCTTTTTCCGAGCTTTTTTGCCTGTTGACAACCCTGATCTTCTGGCAGATAGTTCAATTGATTAGGAGTGGGATAAATGCTGTCAAACGCCTAATTCAATCTCTAGGGGTTAAAGGAAGGTCACGAAAGAATGACTGATCTTGTTATTGATACTAGGGAATCTGCCAACGGCAGTCCGGTGTCAAAGGCCAGCGAAGCCAATTCTAATGCCTGAGGTTCACATCTAACCAGCAACAGCCTTCAACAACAGCTTGCGGCGGTCTTCAGGGGCAACTTTAAGATTGCGATCACGGCGGGGCTAGGGTTCGATCCCTGAGGGCAGAGTCCCATTCATCAAGGCCTGAATAGAGGAACGAAAGCCCCAAGACCATAAAACACCCCGCATAAGTGATGTACCTATATTGAAGTTGTTCAACCTCATAGCGGCCATAGGCGGTGAACATTGTTGTAACTTAGACACACGTTCAAGAGAAGACATTCAGGGGAATAATAAAAAACACACGTCTTGATGCAAGCCAAGATTCAAACTTGACGTGGGCGATGCACCCTCATGGCGTTTGTATGCCTTCACCTCTTAACCCCTAAACATAGTTGGGAAAACTTTCATCGACAAGCTCATGGAACCCCAACGCTGCATCATTCGGGTTCTCCTCAAAATCATTCCCCTCACCCATCCCCCCTTCCAAGCAAGTCAGACAAGCCACAATAAGATGAGACAGCGAAGTGCCCATCCTTGATGGAACTTCCTCTCTCGCAAGTTTGACCATGACTTTTTGAGCAAGAACCGCAGCTGTCAGTTTTCTAAACAATCTAGCTGGATCCATGCTACTTGATGTTAGACCCCCGACTTCCATCGCGGTTTCTCTGTAGCGTTGGGATATTTCTGGGGGATCTTTGGAGCTGACGAAGGATTCCCATAGAGCTATCTCAAGAAGAGTTACTCCAAGACTAAATATATCGTGTCCGAGGTTGTATCTCGCTTGAGGCTCAAGACTTTGTCGTTGAGGATGTCGGTAGATATTCTCAACCCAATCATTAACGCCCCGTCGACTTGAGAGGTCGTCGAAGGAGCGAAGCATGTACCAGTCTGTGAGAAACGGTACACCCAGTTCTTGACAACCCAGCCCATTGCCATTTTGGGTGTTGTTGCTGTTTCGAAAGAGAAGAATGTTTTCGGGTCGGATATTCTTGTGTACAAAGTTGGAGGTGTGAACAGAGAGGGTCGCACGGCAGAGTTCGTGACATAACTCTAACCTGCTCTCGAGAGGATATGGAATTCTCTTCCCGTTATCAGTAGTGCCGATTATTTGATTTAACGGTCGAGGATCGTGAAGATAAGATGGGATTCGGAAGAGTAGCTCGATGCCATTCTTTTGTCGGTAACCGATACATGACAGAATGCCTCTATCGCATTTCGCCCTACTGAGTCTTGAGGCTACTCGTGCCACTGAGATCTCATCAATAGGCAAAGGACGTCTTTCAACGAGAATATCGATCGTGCTGATGCCGCCACCGTGGTTTTTGAACTCTCCCTTCCCCACAAAAAGACGGCGAGAGTTGGGAACTAGTGATAAATGTTCACCATCGCCTCTGCTGAAAATCATGAGTTGATCGCTGGATAGTAGCAAGTCTCTGTGAGTGAGACTCTTTTCTTTTTCAATCAACTCAATCAGTTGCACGAAATCTTCTTGCCAACGATGAAACTTCTTGGCCGCCCTCGTAACCCTCCTCTCACCAACAGTCGAGAAGTAAAACCTCTTGAGCGATCCATCCTTGTCGTGGAGCCTCTCGATAGCTGCCGAAGTCTCAACAACGCTCTCTTGAAGTCGTTGTAAGTAATCATGCAAGCTGTCCTTGAACTTTGGATTCAGATCCTCAAGTCGGCTTGCCCACTCGGCAAGACTAACGTCGAGAGTCAACTTGCCCTGTCCAAGATCTCTCGCAAAAACAGATATCTCCTGTACTATCTTTGGGGCATTTTTGTACTTTCTTCCCATGTCAGCGAGGTAGTCGAGGCTTTTAGTGACAGTCTTGGCGAACTCGGGGATGGCGATGCCGACGCCAACGGCCGAGAGGATGAGTTCAGCCATATTGTTTCCCTAGCGACTCGGAAATTACAATCTCAAGTTGAAAATCGTGGTCGAGCCCGAAAAAAAAAGGAAAGGAATAAGTGGGAGGCCTAAAGGAGGCGAAGTAATGACCCCGGAAGTGGGCGTTGAGGGGAATTCAGCCCAAGACCGACCTTGAAAACGCGAAGGATTAGGGATCACATGACCTCGAATTGTGAGGGGGCAATGCTCAAGGCAGACTACAACCCCCTGGCAATACTAGGTAGCCGTAATAAATTGTAAAAAACCTCAGGGATCTTTACCGTTTCTCTTGAACTTTAAAAGCTCATAACTCCCGCCAATCACCGGTGTGGCTATTGTCGCTACCTAGCTGCCCGTAGTCAATGATTTCGCGCCCACGCCACTGAATGACGGCTCTGCCGCCACCCTAGAGCGTCACCTTGAGAACAGAATTACCAGGTTTTGGGCAACCACGCATGATAAAATGTCTTGGAAAATGAACAAAAATATTAGCCTCAAACAGTTTTAAAGGACTTATTAATTTGCTGTTTATGAAGTTGTTATACGCCCGTGATGCTATTCCGGGGCCGTAAAATGCAAGCTTGTTGCCGGGATTCACAATACAGCGCAGCGAGATTGCTTAATACTCATAAATCATCACGTGTGCAGTCACGTGCGAACACACGGCGCCCGCCCCCGGTGGCTTGAACTCCAATTTCTCAGGCCCACACACCTAAACGTCAGCTCGTGATAGCCTCATTATGGTGACGATCACAGCACCAATTGCGCCACCAACCAGGGCGTCAATTGCAACGTCAATCACGACACAGTTGAAGTCTCAAGCCGGAAATACTCTACTTAACATTTGCACTTAAACGTAAAAAAAGCACGAGTTCGTGGTAGGACATTATTCATTATTTGGCACCCTTGCAAGTAAACTTTATTTCGACTTCCAAATCTTCCACCCCGACTCCTTCATCTTTGTAACAGGCTCCAATAACCGTATCGCTTCTTCGGATCTCGGCTCCTGCTTGGCAATGTCAAGAGCCGTCAACCCAAACAGATCCCGCTCATTAGGATCAGCCCCATACTCCAGCAGCGCCTCAAGAACATCTTTATCACCAGCAGCCGCCGCACTATGCAGCGGTGCTCGTCTGCCGTCCCAAATATCTGTCCTGGCGCCATTCTCAAGGAGGAGCCGTGCTGCGCCTTGGCGGGAGTATGTTGATGCGATGTGGAGAGCTGTGCCTCCCTCAAGCCAGTTGGAGTTGACGTCTGCGTTGTGTTTGAGGAGAAGCTGGATGCCATCTAGCCAGCCGTTGTTGACACAGTAGGACAGGGGGTTGCGGAACTTGGTGCATATGCCGCTCTTTTTGCCGTTGTTGACGGTGGGAGGGTACACATTTGGATCAGCTCCGTTCTGAAGGAGGATATCCATGAGATGCTCGTTCTGCTGGACAATTGCAAGGTGTAACGCCGTCTTTTCTGCGTTTGCGGTGGCAAGGTTGATGTCTACCTTCTGCTGGATGAGAAACGTCGCAGCATCGATATGCCCTGCATCGACCGCCAGCAGGAGAGGTGTCATCTGCTCCTTGTTTACAGATCCAATGTCTGCTCCATAAAAGTGTAGGACTTGCATGACCGCCACCTGGTTTATATGTGCTGCGAGATGCATAGGCGTTGATCCAGTTTCGGGTTGCACAGCGTCGAGTTTCGCACCTTTCTGGATCAGCAGTTCAGCTACCGAGTCGTATCCATGCAGCGCGGCAGTATGTAATGGTGTGTTACCATCGTTGTTCATCCCAGAAATATCGGCGCCTTGCTCCAAGAGAATCTCCGCGATCTCCCTAAAGCCAAAGAGGACAGCGATTTGTAGGGCGTCGTCACCATCCTTGTCGCGAGCGTGTAGGTCGGCCTTGTGTTCGAGAAGAGCCTTGACAATGGATTGCCAGCCGTGGCAGGCAGCAGCTCGGAGGGCGTTCCAGTCTTCGTTGTCGCAGGCCTCGATATCAGTACCATGCTGGAGGAGCATCTTGACCGTTTCGAGTATAACCTCTTCAGACTCTTCCTCTGTGGAAAGTGACTCAAGAAGAGGAGTAGATCCGTCGTTGCAACGTAGGTTCGGGTTGGCTCCTGCTTTCAGCAATGCTTCCACGACCTCGACGTCATGTTCGCTCGCGGCGTGAAACAAGGCTGTATATCCATCCTGGCTAGAAACGTCGTCGACGGTGGCACCAGCTTCGACCAACGCCTCAACCACGGCTAGATGACCGTTTTCCGCGGCAAGTGAGATAGGACTGTTGCCCTCGTTCGACTTCTTGTTTAAGTCTGCTTTCCGCTGAACCAAGACATTCACAACCTCGAGCTCTCCTGCCGATGCCGCGAAGTGAAGAGCGGACCAGCCATCCTCGTCCCCTCGATCAACTGCAGCCCCATGGGACAACAGAGTTTCCACGACGTCGATAAACCCATCTTCGGCAGCTATGTGTAGCGCTGTCCTTTGGGTGCCGTCAGATGTCTCTTGATCAACATCCGCATTCGTTTCGGAAAGCAGCCGACGCACGAACTCTCCATGTCCATTGAGCGCGGCAGCATGGATGGGCAGAAACCCATCCGATCCTTCAAACTCGATGGTCCATCCGCAGATGCCCATCAGAGGCCGGATGTAGTCGGTGAGACCTTGGTTGGCAGCCTGTCTCAGTGCCTTGGCTAGCTCGTCGCGTCCGCTTCTGATGGTGTTCGGCTCCGAGTTGGACCGTTGCACTGCTGTCTTGCCGTATCGCCTCTTTGTCTGTGAGTCCCAAAAGTCTGCCAACCGCTGAAGTAGGTTGAGGTTTTTGTGTTCCACCGCCGCCGCCACAGTCTGGTCAAAATCGGCCGGGATCATCGCGCTCGAACTCTCCATCAAACTCTCGACCATGGCCAGGCTTCTTTTCCCATCACAAGTCGAGTCATCCGTTTCCTCAGCTTTCGAACTGTCATCGCGTGGTTCATCATCTGGCGTTATTTCGATCCGGGGTATTGAATGAGCATGTCGTGAGTCATCGAGTTTCCCAAGGAGAGCACCAGTCACCCTCACGAGTCCTTTCACAGCCGCGATATTCAGTGCAGTAATTGTGGAACCGTCTGGTATCGTCCAAGTAGTTTGAGCTCCGAGGTAGATGAGCTCTACGGCTAGCCCCTCAAATCCTCTGTTGAGCGCGAGCAAGAGCGGCGTGGTTTGGGATTGTTTCGATGCCTTGTCATGGTCTGCGCCTTTACTGACCAGGAGGTGGAAGGCAGCTGCCTGATGACAGGAGAGGGCGATATGCAGTGGCGTGAATCCATGCTCGTCGTGTGTGGGCTCATTAATATTTGCTCCAGCCGCGAGCAGTGCTTCCAAGGCTTCCGTCGCTCCTCGAGCCGCAGCGATGTGAATCGCCGTTAGCATCCATGGTGGTTGATCAGTTTCTATCTGTCCAGTCTCAAAGTTGTGGTACACCTTTGACGTCCAAGATATGGTTTCCTTGCCTCTCTGGAGGAGTTCCCGAACCACAGGGACGTTATCAGTAGCTACAGCGTCATGCAACGCAGGCCATCCGAGGTCGTTCAGGGCTGTGACATCAACCCCATGTTCCAAAATCAGGAGAGCAACCTCCGGGATCCTGGAGGAAGCCTCATGGAGAGGTGTCGAGATGGTAGGGTGCCCTTCTCCCTTTGGCTTGGGCACCTTGAATGCCCTCGAGGTCAGGTCAGGGAATGTCGATATCACGAGATTGACGCAGGCTGCACTTCCTCCAACGATCGCATAGTAGAGCACCCAGCTCTTGGAGTCCATGTCCAGGTTCGTCATCTTCTGCAATAAGAACTCGAGGTGCTCTCGTTTGCCGTTTGCCGCAGCAATGTCCAGGGCATTCATGTTGTCAGTCGCTCTGTTATGTGCCGAGTCGACCGCAGCTGGGTATAACTTGAACAACTCCTCTACCGCGTTCACCGTGCAGTGCATGACGGCATTGTGAACCACGGTTTCGTTCACGTCTGTCAGGGTGGTAATCTCAGCGCCGTGTTCTTGCAGCAACTTGAAACGAGCTTCATGGTCACTGTTAGCTGCGGCAGCAAAGTCCAAGGCGGTTGATCCTTTCTTGTTGCGAACAGTCACATCAACACCTGCTTGGAGCAACATCTTCATGACGCCAACACTACCTTGAATGGAAGCGTGCATTAACGAAGTGCTGCCCTCGTCGTCTAGTGCATGGACATCTGCTCCATGTTTGAGGAGTATCTCAGTCATCCTTTCATTGGAGTCCGAGTCTTGCCACACAGAAAAGTCGAGAGGGGTGCATTGTCGGTTGTCTCGGGCGTTGACGTCGGCGCCGGCTTTTACGAGGAGCTCAACTGCCTGTTCTTTTGTCTCGTCATCAGCCGAGGACTCGGCCACTAGATGCAATGCAGTACATCCATCCTCATCGGTGGCTTTGGTATTGACTCCTTTGTCCAAGAGTAGCTTCATGACCTCGAGATCGCCGTTCGCGGCGGCGAGCAAGAATGGCGATTGACCTCGGAAGCCTGGGAACTCTCTCGCAATGCCCCTGTCTAGCAGCTTTCGTAGGATGGTATGGTGCTTGGAAAAGGCTGCGTCGCTGAGAACACGCTGAAGAGGAAGTTCTAGGTCCTTGCCTCGAGCGTTCTCCGGGCTAGTATCGACACAATCTAGGAGGATGGCCTTGATTGCTTCTTCTCCCGTCCAGAATATGGCGTTTAGGGAAATCGGCATTCCGTTTGCCGCCAGACGTGCCCCAGCGCCCCTTTCGATCAGGAGCTTGATGATGCTCTCCGACAACCCCATCTTGACGGCGAGAATGAGGGGACTGAGGACGTCAGCACCAAAAGTTTGCGAGGGATCGGCGCCGGCGTCTAGCAGCTTCCTGATGATCCATTCATCACCCACTATCGCCGCAATCATTAAGGCGCTCATCTTGAGCCTTGGTGTAGTGTTGAAGATCGCTGCAGCGTTAATGTCGGCGCCGGCGTTGATGAGAAGATCCAGGACTCCGCGGTTACGCTGTAGCGTGGCATGGTGTACAGGTGTCATGAGGAGGTCGAGGGCCTGCTCTCCATCTACATGCTTTATCCCCAGAGAAGATATGACGCCGATGAGCTTGTTGTACGCTTCGAAGCTGTTTTGTGTTAGGCGATCGATTCGATGCCCCCTCTGGTCCCGGAACCACACTTTTGATTCGAGAGACGGTCCTTGTCCCATGAGGAGTCTCACTACGTTCCAAAGACCGTGTCTGATGGCCCAGCTGAATGCAGCTTCGGTAGAGAAGGAAGGGTTTGAGGGATCGAACCCGCCAAGTTGGAGGAGAGTGATGACACCATGTTGGCGAGCGGCGAGGGCTTCATTCTTGTCGCTTGGCTGGTTCAACGCCTGCATTCCGCCGTTGTGTTTTATAGGCCAGGCAAATGTTTTCCCGAGAGGCTCTGCAAATGGCCTGCTGTCGATCCAGAAGTTTTGCTGGTTTGAGATCTGAACATGGACGATAGGTCTGTGGGAGAACTCTGAATGGGACCTGACACCTTCGAAGAGTTGTTGGTCAAGCAGTCCGATGGTTGAGGGGTTGGCTGTTAGCGACTCAACCATCTCTCCTGGTGTCGTTGCTCTGCTACCGCAACATCGCGATGCCCATTGGAATAATTCGCGGGCATCGGGTCGATGGGAAGGTTCTCTAGAGAGGCATCTCGCGATGAAGCCTCGTACACTGTCGGAGTAGACGGCCGGTATCCTCTGGAAGTCTGCCTTCATGCTGTTCAAAAGCAATTCGAGGGTACAAATTTCGTATACAATGCCTGTTGGAGTTAGTGATAACTCTCCATGGCGTTGGGCGGTGATGGTTTACATCCGAGAGAGTAGACGTCGGAATGCTTAGTCCACTTGACCCGACCAGTGGCCTCATTATCGACAATCTCCTAACTTTGGTTAGAATGTGAAGACCATCCTTGGTAGGGTCACAAACCGGCGCAAGGTATGGTCGCGTACCAGCAAACGTGGACAGAGTATGCTCCAGGTCCATGAACTTGGCAAGACCAAAGTCACCAAGCTTGACCACGAGAGGACCATCAGTGGAAGAGATGAGAACTAAGGTTGAGTGGTTAACAGCGTTCTTCGTGTCGTGAAGGGAGCATATGTTCTACCATTTGCAGGCTTCAGGTCGCGATGGAGAACTGTGCGAAAATTGGGAGTCATGGACGAGTCCATCTCTCCTCCAGTGGGATTCCATCCAAAGTGGCAGTACGTCAGTGCCGACGTGAGTTGGAGAATGATGCTCCATAGCGCGGGCTCCGGGAGGTAGGAGTCTGGCTCCTTACTGTATCTCGGTCAGCCATGGCAGGCAATGACTTGAACATCATCGAGTCGAACCTCCGTTCCCTGATCCAGTCTTTCAGATTCCCTCCGCGACATAGTTCCATGTATATCTTGGCCTCTTGGTCGGTGCGTTCAAAGTCGACATACTCGACAATGTTGGGATGATGTAGGGCTCGGAGGACTTCGTACTCGTGTTTGGCATCGTTGATGGATGGATCATGGGGGCTCTGGACGACGGTGATGACTTTGCAGGCGAATTCCTTAGAGACGGGTTAGCAATTGCTGGTTAGGCTGGACTAGGCTGGCGTCTCACCCTCTGGTCCATCCGCCTCTCGACTTTCTTCACGACACCAAATCTCCCCCGCCCGATCGTCTCGATCTCATCGTACTTGCACGAAGTCGCATAGTCTGCCATCGCGACAAACTCTCTAACTCTTGACGTTTGCTGATCCCCTCGAGGGCCATCATGTCGTTATCAGGTTCCGACATTGTCAGGGTCGGAGGGGTAGGCCTCGAATTGCCATCCTCACACACAGCCACGACAGCCTCGTTTCCTTTGCCCGCTGGGCATTCTCGGCGGCTAAACGGAGCGTAACTTGTATTTTCCGGGCTGGGCAAGGTTGATTTCTGCATCGCTTCGCTATTTTGAGGTAGGATTGGGATGCTGGCTTGGGTTGAAAAGCGAGGTCACAAGTGTGGGATCGACGTGTTGGTTAGGTTGGGGGCCGTTTAATAGCATCGTTCGCACCTGCCGTGACCTGGTTTCAGCTGTGCGACGCACCTGCCTCATCGTTGAACATACAGCAATTGCATATCGGGGATAAGAAAAATGATGCTCCTATTGCCGAACGACTCATTTAATTGAGAATTAATTCAAGATTAACTTTCCATGATCGCCTCAACTTCCCCAGTCTCTTCCCCAGCTATTGCTCACTCTGCCCGCCCAGCCCCTTGATACAGCCCTCATCTCCAACTTCGCCCGGTGGCTGGTACCCCTGTCCTGCATCTCAGCTCATGCATCATTGGACCCAAGCGGATGAGGATGCCGATCGTTCCCCCTGTCGCACGACGTCTCATTGGCGTTCACGATCAAGGATCATGTCTCCCCGTGTGGCGAGAGGGGCGTGCGCGAATTATTTCTACTTCCATCTCCCCCACGCGAGCGGACCGCATAAGTGACCGTGGACATTCACCTTCTTCCAAAGGAAATCATGACATCACAGGTTCCGGCTCTCACAACAACCTTTACGCCTGCCAAGACATGTTCGCAGTATTACAAGTATAGGTATACGGGCGATAAGGTCCAATGCCTTGATAACAGTGGTGAGCCCAGCGCGTGTACGTACATGCAGCTGGGACCCTCTCAGAGCGACGCGGACTGCTTTCCGAGCAGCTTAGAACTCGGTTCAACCTTTTATTACTCCCCCGGTATATGCCCCAGCGGATTCGAGATTGCGTGTAGTTCGACGTCGGGTCGCGAGACGAGAGCGACATGTTGTCCAAGGTACGAAGGTAATGGCTGTTGAAGAGGGTAGTGCTGACAGTGATCTAGCTCATTCTCTTGCCAAACAGAGACAGACTGGCCTTGGTACACCACTGATCTCTGCACGATCGTGATCCCAGATACAGTTGAAGTCATTTATTCAGTGTCTACCGTCGGAGGAGACTGGGAAAAGTCAACTGCGAAAGGAGCTGCAGCCAACGCCATTGGCATTCCCATCCGATGGCATTCCTCCGATTTTGCTTCCACCACGTCTGATACCTCAGCGGCTGAGGCCTCTGGAACTTCTGGAACTTCTGAGTCCGGTACGGCGGAAACTGGTAGTGCGACTGAAACGTCCTCTCCGTCGGGTGGGGGATTGAGCACTGGAGCCAAGGCAGGTATTGGAGTCGGTGTCGGGGTTGCAGCGTTGGCTGGACTTGGTGCCTTGTTATGGTTTGTGCTTCGAGCGAGAAGGGCTAAGCAGGCTGCCGCAGCTGGGGGAGAAGGGTTTAAGGAGCCTCAGCAACAGCAACAACAAGCATGGGAGCTTGATAGTTACCAGCCCATACCCCCAGCAGAGCTACCGACCGAGAGCGCGGGTCATGGCGGAAATCGGACTTAATGGAGACCGTTGTGGTGTTGGATCTATGTCAAGGTCAATGATATCCATGGAAGTAATGGGAAAGGAGTGGAAAAGAGCCAGGCAACAAAGAATCAGAACCCTTCGAGGTTAAAGCGAGGGCGTTAGGAAAGCATATACATACACGAACCATTTATTTCCTACCCTAAGATGCCGAATTCTCTCCACTGCCTGGGGCATCTCTGAGATGACGACTGCGAAAGCACGATAACCAGTCGTCGTTGTCGGCAATGGTTTGATCCCACGGGTCCACCGAGTCAAACATGATCTTCCTCGCCTCCTCTTGAAACATTCTATCCGTTGGGATGATGCCTTGCTTCATCTTTTCTTGGGCATAACGGCCTAGATGTAAAGCTAGGACGTCGGGATACATCATTGAGGGTGAACTTTCGTTGATACCGTCCAAAGAACCTTGCTGGGTGCTTGACTGCGGTGATGGCTCCGAGCCACTCATTACCATAGCGCCTCCATCGTCCCACTGCCCAAAGCTCTGCTGAGTTGCGTGCTTGATCTGGGACAGATGATCCTTGGTTCCTGGATCAGTGCTGGAGAATGGAACGAGAGCTCGAGACTCGGCTGCGATGAGATACGGCGGGATAGCGTTGGTGACCTGAGCGGCAATCGAAGGCTCGAAGCAGTGCTCTCCTTTCCAGCTATCCATAGTTGCTCCAGAACGGAAATGCTTTGTGAGGTGATCGACACGTTCCTGCCAAGTATGCAGCTGGATACTGCAAAAGCCACATCTCGATGACACAGGTGGCCCTTCAACTTTCCACGAGTCGATGATGGGCATTGTCTCAACGTGATGAACAAGCCTTAGATGCTGGACGAGATGATCCTTGCGGCTAAAGAAGTGATTTGGTGCCGAGTTCTGACAGCTCTCGTGGTTGTGGGAGCTGAGATGTTCTGGCGTCGGATCAAGAAGGCTGCAATAAGCACAATGGCTTCTCCCTGTGCTGGGTGACACAACTGTTCCGCCAAAGGGAGTGCACCTCCAACCTTGAAGATTAAGATGGAGAGACTTTTCGTGTCTTGCCCAGTCATACTTGCTGTTGAAAGAATCACAGCAAAATGTGCAAGGAAAGACTCTCTTTCCTGCTTCCTTTCCCTTTGCGGCCGGTGTTCTCGTTCGCTTCGTAACTCGTCCGCGGGATGAATTTCGGTGTGTTATCGAGCTAGCGGATGCAACGGAAGCCGAAGAGCAACTTGTTCCACTTCCGAAACTAACCGTCGAAGCAGCACGACTTCCCAAGTGTTGACTACCAGGGCTTCCGGCCGCAGAGCGATTTCGTAGTGGTGTCTTTTCCAAAGCGTCGACAATAGCGGAGAGAGATGCTGGCTCGGCCTCTGGAGGTGAATCTTGCCATCTTTGCATAGGATCTAAACCATTATCTGTTGATTTGCTCGGCGCAGGTATTGTTATCGGTTCGGTGGGGGGTTGCGGTTGATTACGGAGATATCGACTCCTTCGTCGTGGAAGGCCAGGCTGTTGATACGAGTTGACATAATTCGAGTGTCGAGTTGATCTTCCAGACCTTCCCCTACTTTCTGACCGTGGGGACTCTCGCACGAGGATTGTGGATGATAAGGCGGGATCCAACGGCTGAAAGTCGAGGGATAGGTCCTGGGAGGCTGCAGGCGGAAGTGCCCCTGGAACAACCGGAGAAGCCAAGTTTGTAATGTTCTCGGTCAATAAGCTTTGATTTGATGATTGTCGGGTTGGGTAGGATGGTTGTAGGGGGAGGAAGTGGTTCTGTTTATCAGCACCAAAGGCGTTATTGTTGAGCTGTGTCGCCAGTCCAAGCCTCGCAAAGTCCAACTCGGAGAACCTCATAACTGACCATACAAATTAGTAATAATGTCTTGAATATGTGAAATGTTGCTTACTATCGCCCTCGATGTCATCTGCGACTGGACGCCTTGCAGCTGCACCGTCATCATTGTGTGGCGCCATGAGTGGACCTATCGGTTTTTCGAAGAATAAAAGGCTTCTAGATGGTTACCAAAGAAATTCGTCCTGCGAGAAGCCGACTCACCCTCGCTCATGATCTTGGGAAATGCAAAAGTGGATGGGGTCATGGGTGCTTTGAAGTCGGGGGCGACCAACGAGTTTGCGTTTCCCGGGATCGGAGTCGGCTCACTCCACTCTGCTATTCCGTAAAGGGGCTAGTTGGAAGCATGTAAACGGCGTGCGAGTCGTGGCCAATAAATAAGCTTCAATGTCCTTCCTGTGATTTGACTTTCATGAGACGGTGCTTGTTGATTCATAATCACAGGGGGTTAGCTCATTCTACACGGAATAGGAGGCCCTTTGAACGATCCGTGTAAGAATTTCTACAGTTTCTAAGATCTAATTCCATGTCTACCATCAGCGCCATATCAAAGCTTCACCTTTCCAGCTGGCCCTGAAGGCTTAACCCTGTCTGCCCAATGCTCATCAATCGTGATTTGCTCCCGTCTCGTCTTTCCGTTCCAGAATTTCTCAAATTCTTCCTTCTCTCGTCGCCATCTATTCATCTCGGTTCCCAGAAATGCCGTGATTGACTCTGCGCACTCTTGAACCTTTTCCATAGCGACAAGGTGGCCGCAGTCAAGAACCACCTCCTTGACTCGACCGGCAGCGGCTCCACCACTACCTCCGACGCCTGTACCCGTTCTTGACATCTTTGCTTCGCGCTGTTCTAACGGTGATAATTCGGACTTGTCTCCAAATACGTACAGTGTGCTGGGGCGCAGTTCGGGGAGACGGCGGAAGACCTGGAGTGGTTCGGGACGATAAAATGGGTAGCCAGGGTATTCTTGATCAGCAACCGGATCGTGGTCACTGTACTCCTCCCCAGGAATGCCTCGATATGTCGGTCTAAGAAACATGAACAACTCCTGGTGTTTCGAGGTCGTGAGGGTAACGCGGTCATCAGGCTCTGTCCCTTCTGATGGGTACAGCTCTGTTGGAGCTTGCCGAAGACCATGCTTAATCCAGAGATCGAGAACACGAGGGTCCCATGATTGGAAAAACTTGCCTCCTCTGAACCGTCCTGCTGCAGCTTCTCTGGATGGCCAAATGTCTCGACGAGGGGTGGAGGCTATTGCTGGAGGGATGCTCCCATTGGGTGCCTGAATGACGGGGTCGATCAGGACGAGAGATCGAAGCAGACGTGGGTGGTTGAGAGAGAGGAGGGAACTGTACATGCTGTTAGAGGATGCCATTTGGATAAGGAGAGGCCGCTTACAGTTGGGTACCACCCATGCTGTGGCCTATTCCCACAATTGGGTGAGGTATAGAGCCTTGCTTCTGGTTGATCAGATTCATCAGATCTCTCGCGTGATCTGACCAACTAGCTGCGAACAGTCAGTTCTGATCATGCCTACGCGACCTTGACTTACGATCATTCCCGAGTATCTTCTCATTGATGACGCCCGATTGGCCTTGGTTCCACGCATCCGCTATCCAGACCGACCTGATGCGTAAGCCATTCTTGGCTGATCGCTGGTATATTTCATCCCAGAGAGGCTCATACAGTTCCTACTACCAGTTAGAGATGATTTCTGACCAGCCCCGTAACACTTACCTTGGGGAAGCCATTCGCATGAGCTCCAATGATGGTGACATCACCCGGTTGTGGATCCGGGTTATCGAGAGGAATGTACTGCTTCACCGCAAGCTTTGGAGTGTCAGAATCACCATGAGCCGTCGCTGCGACATGATCTCTGGTATGGCAGCAGTTGACCGTATGTTCAACCACTCGGTAGAATGACGACATTCGGATTGATGTATTCCGTTTTCCAAGTTGCACAAATGGACTGGCACTGAGACTCTTCCACTGCCGTAATAATTGGCGATGCGTTCTGAACATAGCGGGCAGAAGTCTAAGAGAGGGGATGGACGGTGTCTTATTGTGATTCTTAGGCCCGGGAATGAAGCATGTTTATACCAATGATCGCGTTAAATCCGACCTCGGCGTTTTTGATGATTCCGAGTCTTATGCAAACCCCGCCTCAAACCGAAGCCATCTCAAATGCCTCGGTTGAAAGGCGCACCGTCTCCAATATTTCCAATTGAAAGTAATGAGGTTGTAATATTGTGCTAACTGTCTATGTGTCTATTTTTACGCCAATTTTCCTCTTCCCTGCCATTTCTTTTACAGATAATTCTTTGCCAGCTCTTCATCTCCCTGTCGATGCAAAATCTGTCTTACAAGATCGTCATTGATAGGTGTCGGTACACCAACTTCTCTTCCTCTTCGACACCAATATCCATTGATGAACTCAATCTCCGTCTTCTGCCCTCGCCGTAGATCCACCACCATTGAGCAAGTTGTCTCTGCCGTTTTCTGGATAATACCGTTCACAGTCGCTTCCAGTTTATCCACTGAGAATCGCTCCAACACACCAGGCATGCCGCGCAATTCAGGAAGTGCGTAGACGACTTGAGATATCTCGGTGAGGATAGCTCGCCGCGTCTCGGGAATCGTGAACAGGAATCCGTTCTTGGCGTCATTGAGGGCGCAAAGAGGATTGCAAAAGGCATTGACCGTGAGCTTTTCCAGCTGGATCTGGAAAACGTCGGGAAATGTGTATGACGTCGCGTTGAGCCGTGGCACCAGAGGTAGAGCTTCTAGTAGATATGGAACAGGGCCTGTGCTCTTCTCCACGGCCTTCCCGCTCCTGGGGACTAAGCCTAAAGACGTTGCCGCAAACCCCGTATGAACAATGTTGAATGGAGAGTTGAGTGTGACACCATGGGATATTACACCAGTGATGTAGTTCGGCCGTGTTTCTTCGTCTGTAAAAACGTGCTTGTTCACGTCCTCGATCATGCCCGATCCGTTTTGGAGGAACAAAACGTATGAAGAGGCATTGAGTCTGTGTTTGAGTGGCCTCAAAGCCGATGCAGTCTGGGTGGTTTTTGTCGAAACGATGAGGTTGTCGATAACCTCGTCCGTGACAGGTCCCAACTGCGTTGATTCGTGCCGATGCCATTGTTCGTCTTGCCAAACCTCGAGATTGTAATTGCCGTGGTCGACAATATCGCCTTCTCTCGTCTCAATCGTGATTTTACTTTCACTGTCAACGAAATTGTCGACAAGAGAAGCTCGATGAAGGAGCAAGGTAATCGATGGAGTAAGAGGAGGAGGCACCTCGGCGAGCGAATGTGCAGCAAATGTGCCAATGCTTCCTAGTCCGAGGACATGGACACGAGGTTGTCTAGCCTTGACAGTCATGGTTCTTGTCCAAGTAAAATGCTTTGATGTTGATGTGTAAGTGTGAAGCCCACGTAGCGAGACTCGTCTACCCCAGGCCATGACGAACTCACCTCTTTATATCCGGAACCTCAGAAAAAAAAGCACGATTTTAATGAATAGAGGCATAAAGAAAATGTCAAGTGAAAGGCATTTTAATGAACAGAGATAGACAGAAAATATCAAATAAAAGGCGTGTTAATGAACAGAGGCATACAGAAAATGTCAAGTGAAAGGCGTCCTTGAATCGCAATTTCTGCCAGGCTTGCGGCGAGTCCGGCTCATGGCAACACGCCTTACGCCCATGGCTATGGAGCACAAGGCGTGATTTTGAAGGATGTCGAAGCCCAGAGAGTTGGGAATAGTAATCAATGTAGATATACGAAGTACAAATGGTGTCATTTTCGTTCCGCAGCACATATTACTGGCAAGGTAAAATGCTGTGCATAATACTCCCCAAGAAGTTAGCAGTTGAGTTTCGCATCATATATCGCAACATGATTCAATTCCTTCCCGCGCCTTCTAGAAGTTTACGGCATCCGGTACCAAGCTGTTGTGGGTTCACGGCAGAGCAGCTAATCTCGGCATCTGATAGGCGCGGGTGTAGGGCGTGAGGCGTAGGGCGTAGGGCGCAAAAATAGCTTTTCTCGGCCCCCATACCGGAGCCGAGTTTTCGGGCCTGGCACCGCTCCGTGATAACGTGCCTGTGCCGAGGCAAAGGGGTTGAGAAAATACATGGCATCATACCAATGATGTAATTTGCGAGTGCCATGTAACCGCCCCTTCTGAATAGTCGGAAGCATGACAATTCAATAATATTGCTGGGAGATAGGTGAAGTCTTATTGCTGCTCTATTCCTCTTTGTCCTTTACGCAATCTACCTGAACGATCGAATGCGACAGTCCTCCACCAGAACTGCTCTCTACAACCATGGCCGATAACTGGTTCCCGTACACACACCCCGAATCGAGCCCAAACGCATACCGCTGTCCCTTAATTGTCTCGCCTCCTTCCGCCATCTTGACTTGAATATCCATCTCGGGCCCAACCTGAAGTCCGACCTTAGCGTCATGGCCATACACGACGATGCTCCTTTCGTCGGGAGCCTCAATTGAGTTTTGGGCTCGACTCCAAGCGACGCACCACCAGTCACCCTCACGACTCTCGAGAGGCCATCCGACGAGTCCATCTCGATAGCTACCACTATAGCTACGGCCCTCGTTGAGTGATTCATCGAGCTTCTTCCACTCGGCCTTGATAGCCTCGTCTGTGGTCTCATGAAGAGCAATGAACCTGCGGATCCGAGATCGAACCCCCTTGACCACATCAGCCCGAATCTCTTCCACCTCGACATCTGGGTCGGGGTACACAAGGCCGCGCATATTCATAACCGCCCAGTGGTCTTGTTCCTCCAATGGTAGATGAGGTACTAGGCCAGCATGCGCGATGAGGAGTGTTCCCGCATTCCAAGGTAGAGTGACACCACCTATCAAGGGGATGCGCAGGATGAGCGGTAGGGATGACAGCCAAGAGATTTGCTCCTCGTTCAGCAAAGCCACTGTTGTAAAATCCTTCTCGGCGCTGTATCTCTTGAGGCTCTGGGGGTCGTGAGACTCTGGAGCAGTTTCCTCCTTTGCAGGCGCAGCAGCCTTCTCACTAGATGCAGTCTCTTCGACGGGTTTTGCAGTCTCAATCTTCAAATTTGGGTCTCTTTTCAAGGCTGCGTGAGCTGCAAGAACCCTGTCTTCGTTGTTCCCCCTCACGGCGCTGGCGCCCAGATCCATGGCCAGCTGCACTACACCCGCACTATCAGGTCCCTTGTTGACCAAGTCGCCGACAAATATGAGATGATCGCCATTGCTCCTGTCAAATTTGACTTTTTCGAGTATTTTTTTGAGCTCTGAGAGATGACCGTGAACGTCGCCAACAATGATGAGCCGTTTTGCTTGAGATTTGTGTTCCTGGTCTCCTGAGGGGATGTATGCTGGGTTCAAGTCGACGACAACTTTCGATATTAGGTGCCAAGATGATACATGACTTGTCTCGGTGTTTATAGGTGCTGAGCGATCCATCGTGAGAGGGCTCTCTGTGCTGGTGAGTGTTGGATTGAGGGAAAAAAACCCTCAGTGAGACTGGACAAATCAGCTTGTCGCCTTTGTCATGACCTCCACATAAGCTTCTGTGACGGCGCCACCCAAACGGTGACACAAGTTGCTGCCTAGTGAATCTGGATGGCTGCCAATGAGTGTTTGAAGTTCAGGAAAACGAACATAGGAAAGAAAAACACGGGCGTGCCAAAACTTCCTAATGGTAAAAATCCTCGCAACGGGGGTTATTAAGCAAATATGCTAGGTCAGTTGCCATGAAGGTATACCAAGAAAAGGGGACTAAAGCCTGTAATTAGATAAGAACTATATCCTCTTCTTCGTTTTCATCAATTCGAAAAGGCGTAGGAACCTTAACTTTCCCGTCTGCACTGTTAGAATACATAAAGGCGCCGATCCGTCTCCAACGCTCCTCTCCACCAGGGGCTCGATCAGCAGGCACAACAACCAACCCTGCATAATTCCATTGTGTCTCAACGTTCTCATCACGGTCATCCTCCTGTGTAATAGGTATCTGATACTCCTTGATTGTCTTTCCGCCACTTCTAGACGCTGTAAATATGGTCAAAACCATAATTGAGTTAGTGGGAAGCGGAGAGCCTGGCAAGATAGACCCGTCGTCGTGGGAATATGACATTGAGTGCTTCGGCCCTAGCTTTCCGCAGTCTTGGAAGGGATGGTCTCCGTTTGAAGACAACCGAATTTCTTTTCCAACCCACTCAAGTTTGCTCGCAACGTTCCGGGTCCTGAGTACCAACTTCATGCCATCAAACTTGTGAAACAGGGCTTCTGGACCGTGAGGGTGGTGCCAGGATACTACTTGAGCCTTATAGGCGACATATGGGGATTCCATGGCCATCGAAGTGCAAATTGTGAAGCCGACTGAGTCAGTCGCTAAGCGTGACTCCTGAGGGAGAGTAGCGATCGAGAACCAAGACCAGGATGGGGCTGCCAGTTTTTGCTGCTCGGCCAGTTTCCTATTCGTCTCATGCGAGAGAGCTTCAGGTCGACGCACGATCCAGAGAAGCTCAAATTCCGCAAACTCCTTCCAGATCCCGGCAAGATACGTCATTTTGGTCTGGCCTTGGATCGCTCGAGCGATACCTGCAAAAGCGATAGCCCGATCCGTCTCATACGTCAAGCTCTCAGTGCGATAATCCTTAACAAGTCGTGTCCATTGAGTCTCAAAGTCGCCAGGGAAGTCCCTCGTCCCGACACCAGATGCAGCGAATAGGTTGTGTACCTTCATCTTGGCCTCTGGGTTCTTCTTTGCCTCCCCGTATAGCTCGTCGTCGAAGGTCTCGCAGCATTCCCATATCAGTCGGGAATGACCATAATAGATATTCCGAGGGCAGAGAAGTCGTTCTTGGAATACCCACGCCCGTGATAGTATGGGCCATTCTTCTTTATGCGATGTAGGCGACCAGTATTCCCTTATGAACCCTGGAGAGTCTTGAACCACCAGGTCGGTGTGGTGATGAGAACTTTTCGACGTCTTGGGTGGCAGCCGTAGCTTGCATGGGAGCTCGATTCTTGGATCTCGTAGATGTTTCCCTCTATCAGTTGATGGTGGGCAGACATACGAAATGTTGCAGCTGGTGCGTCCGTAGACACTAGCCATCTTGACAGCCTCTCTTTCCCAGTCCTCTGCGGAGTCCTGTATGATGCAAAGTGAGTCGATCCATATATATCGGAACCCTAATGCCCTAGCAACTCGTATGGCGTCTAGATACTTTCCAGGTAGCTGGTCCTCTGGTATACGGACCTTAAATTCCTCCAAGGAAGCTTGCTTGAGACGAAGGCATGCTGTAGGATCTGGACCCCACATGTGGCTGAGTGTCACATATTCAAAGTCCGGTATGTCTTGAACTAAGCATTCGAGCTTAACTTTTGAGCCATGTATATCAAGGACTCGTGAGGGTAGCTGGTTTTGTGGAGCGACTAGGTCAGAAAACCTACGACAGTTGTTGTGGTTACTGGCACAATTATGAAACCAAGTTCTGATTTGTTCTAGCTTTAAGTCATGCTTTGACGAGATCGAGTTGCTTGACATGCTGAGAGTTGCTGGGTTCAACTTTGGGGCTAGAAATTACTGTTAGGGCAAGCCAACATGAATAATACCTTGAGTCAACTTACAATTGCAAGGGTATATGTAGAGATTTACGTCTCCGGAACCCCTCATCTTCTTGTTGGACTCTTTTCCAGTGCGTCTATTGCCCCGTAGAGCTGGTATATCCATAACAATCACTCCGTCATCCCCGCTAAACTTCAAAATCAGCATCAAGGTCTCAACATGGAGGCGAGAAATTATACATGGCAGGCGGAACGACTTTCCACCAACGAACCTGAAGGCTACGCGGCTCGTCCCACATTCTCCGCTCAATCTCCCAGTTCCTTGCCGTTAGTTGCACTTGGATGATGTCATCAGAAGCAAGAGACCTCTTTGTTGAACACAGAAGATGACCTCCTGCACGATCCCAGACTAGAGCGCAGAAGTGGCAGCCACCGAGGTAGCCTGCTCGAAGCTGGTCTACCGAACAGAGGGGCGTCGTCTCAGAGGTTGAGAATTTGATCTCACTGCCCCGTGACATCTTTGTAAGAAGAAGAGAGCGGTGGACGAAGTCTTGGCACGTACGGCAAAGCTGGTGGAGCGCAAGGACCGTGTCCTCTGGTACCGTGTGCTCATATCGCGGTTGGGGATCGGTGGGGTCCATCGTTGTTATATGATGTATCTAGATGCGGAAAGACCACAGGCGAAGGAGTGAAAGGTCTAGGACAGCCTCACTTCTGGCTGGGGCTGAAGCTGACAGGACCAAAGAAAGCCAGTCAGGTGACCTGATAGGGAGGAGTTTTGGCCAATTGTAAATTCCTACCATAAAATTAATTCGATTCACAACGTGTTCGTTTATGAATTAATAAAACAGCCTAGATGTAATCATTTTATATCTTGGTATAGTTCTACCTTTTAAAGTAGCCCATCAATACGCCTCTTTGTCCACAACACTATACTACTTCAGTGCAGAAACCCTCCTAGATTTTACCAAACTCCGCTCAATATGCAACCAACTTTCCCCCTTCCTTCTCGGCTAAACGGCATTTTATCACTGCCGGGATAAGTCCCGTTTCTGATTACCTATGCTCATTCCTTTCTTCTTCATTCGAGGCGCTAAAATATCTTTCCCCGCAAACTCGAAGTCTCGGGAAGTGAGTCGGCATCTTCGTTCGGGGTGTTGGTCTAGGGTGGGAATGTCCGCCAGACTCCCCCACTCTCGCCGCCTATCTTACCCATCTTAAACCCAGGCCCTCCTTTTTTGTTGACAAGTTCCATCTCACTTTTATTGTTGACATTCACTTCCAAATTTACTCGTAACTAAATCTCTACACGGCAGGAGGATTATAAATATCAAGCTCAATGCCCTCAACTTAATCGACACCTGTAGCCAAGCAACCTAATAAACTTCACGAAAATGTCCTTGACATGCACCGCCCCTGCTCTTTCTACCCAACTATCCTCTCCTTCGACAACTTTCGTGCCACTCCCTCCCAAAGACGTCATTCTCAGCCTCAGAACAGGCAAAATACGAAACCTCGGAACTGCCAAGATCCGCTCTGCCATCAACAAACACCCACGAAACGGAAAAGTCCTACTCAACACCCTAGGATTCGACGGAGATGAGCAAGCCCACGATACGCACGGAGGCCCGGACAAGGCTGTTATGCAGTACTGCTCCCGTCACTATGAGACGTGGAATGAGGAAGCTCCCGGTCGAGCGCATCTGTTTCAAATCGGAGGATTCGGGGAAAACATTTCGTCGGCGTACATGAGCGAAGACAATGTCTGCATTGGGGACACTTTTCGTCTTGGAAGCGAGGTCATTCTCCAGGTTTCGTTACCTCGACAGCCGTGTTTCAAGCTCAACCACCGATTTCAGTACAAGAAAGCCTCTAGCTCGTCTCAAAACAGTGGACGGACAGGATGGTATTACCGCGTTATAAAACCTGGGCATGTCGAGGTTGGCGACGAGTTGGAACTGGAAAAGCGGATTAACCCAACATGGTCGGTCTCTCGAGTACAACGGATTTTATACCACGACACAAACAACAGAGAGGCGCTTCTCGAGCTCTGTCAGCTTCCAGGGCTTGCAGACGAGCTTGTCCAACTCTTTACCTCCCGACTTACAAAAGGTGTTGAAGACATGAGTGGGCGTTTGGGTGCTATTCCGATGGAGTGGAAATCATTCAAGCTTATCGAAAAGACAACATTGACACCGAGAATCTGCAAATTCGTCTTTGCTGAGGTGGAAAAGGATCTAAACCAAGATGTTTCGCTTCCTCCGTTTCCCCATGTTCGACTCAAGTTTGGACCCGACTTTTGCTATACCCGGGCGTACTCGGTTGTGTCGGGTGACTTTGGCAAATTTGAGCTCGGTATAGCTCGAGCCGATAATTCTCGAGGAGGATCTCGTTTCTTGCACCAAGAAGCCAAGGTTGGCGATGTCTTTGAAGTGGCAAGCGGCAAAGCATTGTCAAAACTCGACTCTGGACGAAACCTTCGGGGAGCAAAGCACATCTTCGTCATCGGTGGTATAGGAGTCACTGCATTCATGTTAACGATCAAATCACTTTTGGATGTCTCGGCTTCAATGGAAATACACTACGCCGTACGCAGCCGTCGTGACGCCGCCTATCTGGATCAGCTACCTATCCACTGCACAACGGTATATGCCAAAGACGAGAGCCGACGACTTAATCTCGATATGATAATTCCTACATGGAATGGAAGCGACTCGCCTGTCAAGATTTATTCATGCGGGCCAAGCTCATTGCTCAAAGCTTTGAAGAACCGGACAACAGCAATGGGCTACCCGAGCACTGCTCTACACTTTGAATCATTCCAAGGTCCTGAAGAAGGTCCCATGGAACGATTCGAAGTCCAACTCAACTCAACCAAGCAAATCTTGCCCGTGCCAGCCAAAAAGTCATTACTAGACGTCTTGAAAGAGGCAGGCTTCGACATCGAATCATCCTGCCACGTTGGAAATTGCGGAACATGTATGGTAGATCTGGTTAAAGGAGATGTTGATCATCGAGGAGTTGCACTTGATGATGAGCAGAAGAAGAGTTTCATGCTGAGTTGCGTGAGTCGTGGAAGAGGGAGAATCGTTATCGACTGTGATTAGTTCCGGAGTAGCTTTAGCGTCCCCGTTATCTGGAAATCCTTTCCGTTTTAGGAAGGCATCCAGGATGTCAACAAAAAATGAGAGTCGAGCGGGTCCTCATCCTGTCAACATTTATTTCCTCCAATCCTCCGATCTCACGCTTGTCAACGTCCTTCCTTCTGACCAAAATTCCCTTTCTTCTGAGCACGATGGCCAAACGCGGACGACCAGCTCTCCAACTATCCGTTAGCGAGAGGCTCGAACGAAGACGCGCACAGCTTGCTCGCTCTCAGCGCAAATCGAGAGCGAGAAGACGCTCCCCACACCAATGCGCTTCTCCTCCCGAGACTTCATCATCTTCTTCAGAAGATCCCACATCAACCATGCCAACCCCCATGTCAAGTACATGGCAAGAACTGGGCGTCACATCTCCAGACATGGACCCACAGCCTCCTGAATCTCATCGAGACAACTTCTCGTGGATGGAGGCTGTGTTTGATAACTCACCGGCAAGTCCCGATTTAAATATTCTGGAAAGATCAGAGGCTCATTGTTTAAGCAGAATACTGGAGGCGGCCGAATACGAGTATCACGCGCCCCTTGAGCTCGACACGACGGATCCCTCAGTCTTTCTCCCAAATTTAGACGACTCTAAATATCCGAGTTGCTCTATGCCACCAGGATCGGATAGCGTATTTCCCGCTGTGTTCGACGACAGTTTCTGCACATCAGTTAGCACCAGCACCAGCACGAGCGCCAAGGAAGCCACACTCCTACCTTGGTTGGTGCCCGAAGGGAATTCACCCGACTCATTGCTTTACCCAGAAACGGCTTTGGACCCTTCTTTTACCACTATCCAGGGTGAAAACCACGACCTCTCTCCGGACCAGAGACACCAGACGACGCAAGCATCTCACACGGGCAGCATTACTAGCAACAACTGGGCGTCTTCGCCCCTCATTCCGCCACCAGTCGGTTTTGCTATCGATTCTCCCTTGCTGGACGGGCAGGAATGGGACGCTATCCTGCAGCCCACTGCGCATCCCTTCACCCTGCGAAGAGGCTTTAATGACTGCCGCACTGTCCAACTCATATTGACATTTGCCGTTTGACGAGGTCAGTTTCCATGCCACGGTAGACTTGCTGCATTTCCTGCTCACAACTGTTTACTAAGCAGGGAATGCCTCCCTAATTGGCCAAGACAGCATGCATGGGAAGCCATCAGATAGATAGGAGGGTCTACTTAAGACAATATTGGCAGCCACGAGATAATTCTAGGGTGTATAAGCCTGCATTTTGATACACCCAGGACCGTTATATACATGTTTGACTCTACTGCATAACTACCCCGCAACCATACCATCAGGCAGCAACCTTGGGGGGAATGACGGTACACTTCGATGGCCTGTCACGCTCTCGGTGCAAGCGGCGGAGGGTGATGAACTGCATGGAGAGCTCTGTCGAGAAACTTTGACCTGCGTGCTATTGAGCAAGGCTTCGGGTTTTGGACTCTTGGTGCGTAGGAGGACCGGGGGCATCATGGAGAGGATAGGCCATGTGCGCATTTCTCCGGCAATTTTAGATTCGGAGGGTTCTTTTGATGATACGGAGGATGATTATCCGGCTTACAAGGATTTTCATAAGGATGTTAACTTGTTTGATATTGCTCCTCAAGTTAGACGCACAATCCTACTAGGCTAACGAAAGGAAGGGTTACGGAAGTAGATAGGACGCATAGAATCAGGTAGAATTGACCAGTTGGCACATCAATGCCCTAATGCTAAATGCTAAACTACCAGGGACTTTAATCATATCAGGGGTTCAATGCACACAAGTGGATGAATAGGTAGATAGTTATGAGATGCTACCCTCTCCTCAGGGACTTCCTTCTGTGCCGACCACGGCCCGCACCGGAGCCGACTCGGCCATCGTGTCAGTCGTATCCTTTCAAGATTAGGAATCCTCTTTACCATTCAGACCAGTTGAACATTGTCTTTGAACCAGTGAAGGGACTTCTGGAGGTTCTGACATGTGTTGTTGTGTGTGGTGCCAAGTCATTCCGCTAGATACCTCGTTCGTGCTTGGACAGCAAGTCTCACCATTTTCTGGCACCTACACACTCACGTCATAGACTCGAGACTCGCCTCCTCTGATAACGTTAAATCGGAAAACTGAGAGCGGAGAACAATCGATGGCGGAGGGATTAACGTATCTTTTGATTGTTAAATCCGACCGAGACTTGCTGACAAACCATCTGGTGATTAATCCCTACCGAGACCTATTAAACAGCGTACATGCCCGTTTTGAACATCGCACTTGAAAGCGCCTGATCGAATCCTAGAAACGAGTCGTTATGATGATGCATAATATTTTACTTACTGGTGCCTCTGGCTACCTGGGAGGAGATCTTCTCGCAGGTCTCTCTCACACGAATTTGCCACCCTATGGCACACTTTACGCTCTCGTTCGCAACCCCGAACAAGCCAAGGCGGTTGAGCAACATGGCGCGAAACCATTGACCTTTGATGTCAAGGATGAGGCTTCTGTCCGAGCCGCAGTCTTGGATAACGAAATCACGGTCGTCTTTTTCCTGATTGACGCTGCTTCTTCTGTTTCCCAGGAGTTTTTCATCAAGGCTCTTGGCGAGGTGAAAAAGAAGACTGGCTCTGAAGTTCACTTTTTGCACGTGAGTAAAATCTTGCTTGGTTGATGGATAAGATACTGATTAGGATCAATAGACATCTGGTGCTAAGCTGTTCTCAAGTCACGCCGGCGCGCCGACAGATGGGGCACTGTATGATGATGATCCAAATTTATATGACATTCAGGCGGCTCAGCGCGCCAATGTTGACGCATTTAAACCCGTGAGTCTTTGAGAAATGACGCTGTCTTGGTATTTCATACTGATCAAGTTGCAGGCAGTTGGAGTTAACCAGAAAATCATTGACTTGGCTGAAGCCAACCAAATTCGCAGCTACATATTTGTACCTTGCATCGTTTGTACGAAAGTCCCTTTCAGCGTTGCTAGAACCAGTAGCTGACCATTCATAATCAGATGGAAAAGGTCGAGGCTTTGGTAACCCAATATCTATCCAGATCGTGGCCATCGTCAAGGCAGCCAAGGCCATGCGGAGAGTGTATCGAACGGATCGAGACCATCCCGTATGATCCCGCAACCAATCTTTCACGACTGAGCTAATTTGAGCGGTTAGACCTGGCCTGTGTGCCACGTAATTGACAATACTAACTTATACATCGAGATTCTTCGTGGAATTCTAGAGGACAAAGATATCGGCCACGGAAAGGAAGGATACTACCTTGCATCTTCCGGTAGCGTTGCTTGGGACGACATCTATGCCGAATTCGCAAAGGTTCTCGCCAAGCGGGGCTTGATTGATGATGACTCAGTCCAAGATGCGGATGAAAAGGCTTTGAATGGCATGGCTACCGCTCTTAACTGCTCCAAGGATTTTGTTGCTGTACAGCTTGGGGGAAAGTGAGTTGTCACCCACTCAAGCTAAGTTTCAACAAAGCTGACATGTTTCGTTCAGATGCACTTTTACTGCTGCTCATGGAAACAGGATTGGCTGGCATGCTCAGTATAAGCCTGAGAATATACTTGAGACTGCAGAAAGCGAGGTTGACTGGATTTTGCAGAACCTGAAGGACTGAGTCGAGCAGAACATGACCCGTGTTTGTGAAGTTGGTGGTCTGGTGAGTCTAGTGGCTCTGCAATCTCGTCAACGAGAAGACGCAATACCTACTTAAAGAAAGAAAAATACTAGAAAATTTGTGGTATCTATTGATGCTGAAATTTACAGGTATGATGTTCCTCCGGGTGACGTCCCGTACCCTCCAGCCGCCGCCGTTCCCAACGCTCCTCCACTCGGCCCGCCATAAACACCTCCATAAACACCACCCGAAACACCTCCATTCGGACCTCCATTTACCCCCGAATACACTCCTCCATGCACACCACCATACAAGCCTCCATACTGTCCATCTCCCCCCGACGGCGAAGATGCGTATCCTCCTGGTGCGTAGTTTGGGCCGAGTCGGTCATCAGATGAAGGTCTTGGGCTGGCGTCTGCCCTGAATTTGCTGCTGCTTAGACGAGCGGTTGCTTCGGCTGTTCTGCGGCCTGTAGGTTCGGCTGGTGATGGTTGTGGTTCTATCTCTTCTTTGTCGTCTTTTTGTTTTCTTGAGAAAAAGTTTGGGAGACACATTTTCGTGATTTAGAGTTTTGAGTCGCGTACGCGTTTGTTGTCACGCGTTGGCAGTTGAAATGCACGTCGAAAGTATAGACAGTATCAGGTGAGAGAATTGACCTTGCTATCGTGAGTTGTAATGGGAATGTGATGATCGAATTGAATTGGGAGCCTCAACGTTTTCATTGTCTGATGAAAATAAAAATATGCTTAAAATGACAAGTGGCTCAGCGCTCGGCGATCCCCGAGACGCGTAATCTTGCTTGCGAAATTGGCCTCCCCAGCCCTCGTGTTAGTCCTGAGCTGGGATCTGCACTGCCCCCGTCAATACGTGCGCGGCGATAAGTCACGATTTGAGTAAGGATTGGAACACGTGGAACTATTTACAGAATTGAGCCGCAGCCCTTTACTTACGGCTACACCGTAGAATATATGCCTTGTTATTTGAGGCAGCGACTTCAACCCTCTCTCACAAACCTTGACCCACAGTCGCCGTTTCACTACTGTTGGCCAAGAGCCAGATTTCTTCTCGTACCAAAGAATCCAACGTCAAGCGTGACCAAATCATCCAAATAAGACAAGTCAATGCTAGCCAACGTCGAATTATCCTCTGCGAAAAATTTGGCGACACGGCGCGCAGTCCATCTTGGGTTCTCATCGGCTGTTGACATAGTTAGAATAGGGACGGTGCCAGCTTGGTCCAGTTCCATGCCAAGAACTTACCGATCCAGTGACCCGCTTTCGGGATAATGTCGAGCTCAAGGCTTGATGAAATTGGTTCGAAGGATTGACGAAGTATCGACTTGATTCCCAGACTTGCTTCACCTCCCATTCCGAGAAGCGGCACCCTGAGACGACTTCCGTTTAGTTTCGACTGGAAGAACTGGGAATCCTCATAGACGGTCGCGCTCGAGAAAGGACCAAGCATCGCTCTGAGGAACCCCGGCTTTGAGATACTCGAAGTGTATCTGTTCACCGTATCCTCGCTGAAGCTCGCAGGGCCAGAGTAGCTACCGTGGTAAAAGTACCACTCCAAAAACTGCTTCTCCTTGCCCGACATTAGAAACTCGGCCAAATCGGGGACCTGGAAGAAAGCAAGTTGCCAATTCTGGTAAAGATCCCAATACGGTGCGGGATTGGAACTCTGCTCATATCCGAATCCTGGGAGGGGATATTCGGCAAGGACAAGTCTCTTGACCAAGCTTGGGTGTTGGATGGCGAGAGCGGTGGCCATGCCGACACCTTTGTCATGCGCAAACACATATGCCGAAGTGACGTTGAGAAAATCCAAAACACCCTTAAGGTCGGCAGCTGAAGCTGTAGCGCTATAGTTTCCGTCAGGGGGGATACTCGAATCTCCAGCGCCTCTGTTGTCAGGGGCAATAACCGTGTAATTCTGGGCGAGAAGAGGACCGATAAACTGCCAGGTCAAACTGTGCTGGGGGTTTCCATGGACAAGCAGAACCGGTGGACCAGAGCCAGCATATCGAAAGTGTATGCTAACGTCATTCAACGCAACACGGCCATGCTCCCAGGTGTCAAAGTCGTTTATGGCTGCCAATGCCGCCGGAAAGGCGAGGACAGAGAGGGCAAACCGAAGTGCTCGCATCTTGAAGTCAAAATTAAAGTTTGGAGGATGATGGCCTTGCTGAGATTGCCAAAACCTTTGAACGGGATATAGCCGTTTTTATATCCAAAATCCTACTACAATGTCGCTTGGATGATGATGAGTCCCTTGAGCCTCAAACTCCGACTTCTCCATTCAGGCAAGGGCTTCTTCTCCTTTAGGAAAAAGGTGTCTTACCAATCAAGGAGCCTCACCATAGAAATTCAATCCCTTCCACACCTAGTGATGACAAAATGACTGGGATGAAGCTTATTCCTTGTGGGGAGGATGACTTTTTAACGAATTGATTCGTCCCTGAGTTCCGGTCTGATTGATAATATTGCAGAGGGGGCGGAATTTAGATGCCGAGCATTCCGCTCGCTGATAGTTGCCTGCATGATACATATCTAGAACCTTATTTTTGCCATCGCGCTTCGTGACACATTTTATCGCCGGGGTTATATGGAAAAGACGGTATTAGTAGTAGATAACTTCAAGTCTGGTGTCTGAGGTGTGGGGAGAGCTTCTGCCTTGTCCGTGTCTTGATCTGTGAGAGCGGTGAAGCTACTAGGCGCTGCGTTGGTACTGCCGAATAGAGCATGCAAAGATGGCAGGCAAATACTCATAAGAATCAATATATCAGAATTGTTACAGAGGTTGCTAGTCGTTGGCAAGTCATCTCGAGCTTTGGGTGCAAATGTTAGGTCTAGGAAATTGTCTACTATCAACCCAAGGATGCGAATGTGGCAACAAGTCAACATCACCTGATGCAAGGTGTTAAAGGTAGATCAACACACGAACAAGCTTTTGTTTTCATTTTATGCATTTTGGCTGCGGCGTTGCCGTGTGAGCGATTCCAACGTCTGTCTGCATGACAAGAACTTAATGCGTAGGGTAGAGTCGTGTGACAGGCAACATGTTCGCGACTGGCTTTTGGCACTGCTAAAGAATCTGCGAGCGATCAGATTCAACAGTGTGTCCGATGAAGAATTGAGCCCTTAGCACAACCAGTAGTAGTTAGTCTACAAGAGGTCTGGCACAAAATGCATAGTCTTGACAGAAAACATGAAACTAGTGAGTTGATCAAGCAAATGAGTTCAAAACTCTACCGGTCAATTACAAAAGCCACGATTGTTTGAAGTGATAGACAACGAAAAAGAGTTCAACACTTGCATATGATAGAAAAGCTAGTAATGCTTGGATCAAAACAAACTCGACAACTCAAAATGCGAATCTAATAGCCATAAAAGCCCACGTCGTCCCCCCAGTTTGCGTTCTACAAACCAAACACTTACAACTAAACACAAATCTCAACTCTCAACATGGTCTTTACCTTGAAGTTCGACATGGATCAACAACAAGCCCACAAGACAAATACCAACCTCACAATGAGTTTGGAATGGCTGAACCGCCTTCCTCTCGCATGCAACACAACCGCCAACCAAACCGCAAACTGGAATTTCGAGGATTGGACCAAAGGTGAAAGCCCAATCGACTTTGGCACATGCGTATTCGAATGGGCATCTTACGAGGCGTTCTGGATTATCCTCGTCATTCTCATCATTAACGCCGCCTTTTGCAACAATCAGCTTAAAGGGTTCGAAAAGTCCGGTGAAGAAATACCCGTCGATACTGGGGGTTCAACCCTCCCTTCGTACAACTCGAGCAGTGTGCCCAAGCGACATGGTCCCTGCTGGATGCAGCGACACTTGAAGTCCAGGCCCTGGATTGTTCTCGTCATTAATCTCTGTTTTCTAATGGCCATTCTAGCCATGCTCGAGGGCTTCGCTGTCCTACTCACGGCCTGGCGTTTCACCCTCTTCTTCTACCAACTCACCTTTCCAGCTTGGGAACCTCGCGCTTTGGCATTCGTGGCCTATTCTCCAATGTCACTCATTATCCTACTCGCCTGGGTTGGCGTTTTCTGGGCAGGGCAGTTTATTCTCAAGGTTCAATTTGGTCTTATGAGGGAGTTGATGCACCTTTACTGGGAGAATCCGAAGAAGACGGTCGTCAAGCAGGAGGATGTGGATCTTGAGGACTTGGTTGAGGATGAAGAGGGTGATACATGTCCTCCGACTTATGGGGGATGGGACCAGGTCGAACTACGGGTTCTTTGAGGAGGGGAAGGATGGCCTGTAAGGGTCAAGGTCCGACTTTGACAGGAGTTACAAAGGTTTTATGATCAAAGTTTAAGGCAGCTGCAGGGTATCAAGGCTTTGGTCCAAATCGATGGTAGTTTGCGTGCTATGTTTGAGGTCCCAATAAGGAACGGTAGCAGACGCAGGTAACAATGGAAAACATCACAACCCACATTCAACTCCAGTTTGCAAGCCCAAGAGCAATCAGTTTGTATTGAAGCAGCTTGATCTTCACCCTCATGGCGACTTGATGTGTTATGTTCACATATTTCATCGGACATATTGAGCTTTCTTGTAGTCTAAAACACCTCGTCTCGACACCACCTCCCCCAAAAACCTGGCCGGAGAAGGGCATGCTATGTCTCTCAACCCTATTTACCATACAGTTACAGGCGCGGCCACTGCCCTCTTCCTTGACCCAGCCCCGTTGACGACGTCCGTAATGTCAGTCCTTGGAATACCCAACTCCGGATCCGTTGTGTTAATGACACCGATACTCCACACAAGACAGCCATATTCAGATTTGTCTAAAAATATCCCACCTCCGCTGACATTGCTGTCCGAGTCACACTCGGTCAATAACCCTAGAGATGTACGGCAGTAGTCGTCTAGCGTGAACTCGGCCTGTGGTTTGCAGCCATCTTGGCTAGTGGCCGTAAAAACTTGCACTATCAAGGAACTCGTGTCGCTGAATACGAATTCGCGGTTTGCAGTGCTGTTGATCGGCACCGTAGTCCCGTTGCAAAAGGTAGATGTCACCACGTCGTTTACTTTCCTGGGATACATCCTGACGGGCTTGAACTGCTCCAGCTCGCAGACGGTCCGACATCTCTGGAGCCCTTCGTCTCCTTCTCCATTCTCCAATGTCGCCAAGACGGGGCATGAAGCAGATGGGGTTGCGGGGTCAGTTGTCCTGGTACCAAAGATTGAGTCAAGTTCCGACTGGGCATGAGAGGCTGCAGCGTCGATGGCTTCTTGGCTTTCGACCATGTCTGGCCACTGTTCCCGGGGATGAAACGGTGTGGCTGTTGGAGAATTTGAGGCAGTGCTTGTTTCTGTTTCTGTCAGGCTTTCGGTGGCGCCTTCGACGTTGCAGCCGTAAACAGTCCCGCACATGGCGGTAACCTGGCTCGTGACCGTGCTGGTCGTCGTAGCATCGACAGACACGCTGTAGGAGGTGCTGGTCATGCACAACTCGGCTGATTCAGTCTCACAATCTGTCGGTTCCTCAGAGAAGGTTGGATTGTTGTCTGGGCCAATACTAGAGGCGGCGTGTTAGCATCAGAGGCCCACGTGGATGCCCGTCTTATTTGTGACTTACGTGAACTCTGGCCAGTCAGGGAGATTTCCGTTAATGTTGATCTCAATACCAAGCCCTGGGGGAATGGAGATTGATGGTGGGGGACCCCTGTTATGTTGTTAGCAGCAGTATCTAACCACCAGGAAGGGGGCTCATACGGAGGATAAATGCCAGGCGGACGGGTCATCTTCCACCCAAAGATGGGCCCGATACAGATGTTGAAGAACCACAGGTTGCAGGGAATCACGAAGCCATCATCTGTTGGCTTGGGTCCATCGACTGATGTCGTGACAGGGATGACAACATTGTCATCGGTTGTTGTAGTTGGAGGAGGTGTCGTCTGCGTCGATGGAGATTGATTGCCGTCTCCATCACGGGATGTGGCCTGGCCATCATCTGTTGTAGGTTGGCCCTCAGAATCAGTTTCTTCTGGCTCAGCTTGAGTTGTAGGATCGCCTGGGTTAGTGGTGGGTTCGTCAGGATCCGACTGCGAGGTGGGTGCCGTAGGAGCCGTGGTCTCTGTGCCATCGGATTCGGTCTCGGTCAAGGTACTTGTCTTTGATCCCACAGTCTCCTCTGAGGATACAGCATTGCTTTGCGTAGATTGAGATGTACCGGGGTTGCTTTTTGTTCCAGCATCTGTCGTCTCGGTCGCAGTCGTCTTAGTTCCGGTTGAATCCTGAGTAGTAGGTTCGGTCACGTCGGAGCTATCAGTACTAGGAGAAGAATTGTTACTTGACGTCTCGGTGCCGTGAGTTTGGGTGGCGTCAGTTGCAGAAGACTCTTCTCCGGCAGTCTCAGTTGCGGTACTTTCCTGAGTGGATGTTGCTTTAGTTGCATCGGAACTACCGGTAGGGACAGAAGAGCTGTCGCTTGCAGTCTGAGTGTCAGTTGCTGAAGTGTCACCCCCGACAGTTCCAGTTCTGGTAGTTTCCTGGGCAGTGGTGACCGTTTCTTGGGCATCCGAGCTGCCAACGAAAGTGGAAGAGTTTTCATCGGATGGGGCAGGTTCTGTAGGGAAAATGGTTGATACTTGACCCTCTGAGTTTGTAGTCACGATGCCAGAGAGGGTAGCTGGATCAGTTTCGACTGTTGACACTTGGCCATCTGAGCCAGTTGAGCCAGTCTCTGGAGGGACGATGATAGACACTTGGCCGTCCGACCCTGTAATCACCGTGGGGGCAGCAGTGTCTGCGTCGGTCGGAGCCTGAGAGCCAACGGTCGATTCCTGACCGTCAGACCCGGTAACAACGGTTGGGTCACTCGAGGTGATATCCTCAGTTGTTGGAAAGATGGTTGAGACCTGGCCATCTGAGTTGGTGACAACAGTTGGAACAGCTGAGGTGAGGTCGTCTCCACCAGAAACAGTTGAGACCTGACCATTGGAGTTGGTAATAACGGTGGGGGTAGCAGAGCTGGTGTCTTCATCGTCTGAAACAGTCGAAACTTGCCCATCCGAGTTGGTAATGACAGTTGGGATAGATGTGTCGATATCTTCAGTAGTAGGAAAGATGGTTGAGATCTCACCATCCGGGTTCGTGACAACAGTTGGGACGGCTGAAGTAATGCCGTTATCATCTGAAACGGTCGAGACTTGACCATCTGAGTTCGTAATGACAGTCGGAACAGCTGTGTCAATGTCCTCAGTAGTGGGAAGCATAGTGGAGACTTGACCATTCGGACCAGTGATAACGGATGAACTAATAGTATTCGACTCGGTGCCATCGGGAATGGACACAGTTGATGAATGGCCCTCAGGATTGGTAATGAATGTGGGAACGTCTGGGCCGGTACTATCAGGTGGCGGGATGGTTGGAATGACACACTCGGAACTAGTGACGCTTGTAGGAACACCTGTCTCGGTGTTCTCATGGTTGGGAACTGTCGACACTTGTCCGTCTGAGTTGGTGATGACTGTTGGGGTAACTGACCCTGTACCATGGTTGGTCTCATCCAAGGTGGTGGTACTGGCGGGGATAGTCGAGTCGTTGTCGCCATTAGACACTGTTGACGCACCAGCGGTGCTAGAGATTTCATCAGAGGAATCACCTCCCGGAATAACACTGGTGGGCTCTTCTGGTCTTTCGGATGTAGAGGCATGGTTTCCGGAGGAATGTCCGGAAACACTCGAGACCGTAGTCAGGGTGCCGGATATCTCGGCATCGGTGGTAGGATGTTCAGGAACAGGTCTAACTACCGTGATGATAGTAGTGATGCAGTTGGTCCGCTGCGAAGAAATGCGAGTAACCCGCGGATAACACATTTCATTGCGTCCGCAGCCCCATCCTTTACGGCAGCAACCTGCACCACAGCACTCCCTGCCTAAAGTGAAAGAGTCAGCAATATGCCATATAGGAAGGGACGGAGGGCAACATACCAGGGCCACAGATGTGTTCAGCATGTCTTCCTCTCCTTGGGCAGCAAGTTTGATCTTGCTCAAGGGCTTGACATTCATGGCCACAGACACAGAACCCAGCCTGACATTCCGGATTAGGGCTGTATTTCCAGGCCGAAGTTAAGTGACTGCCTAAGAGCAGCAGGATTGGGCTAATGGTAGAAACCCTCATGTTGACAAGGAGATGGCAAAGGATGTATCATGAAGGAACGATAACGATTTGAACAGAGCGACTGGGGGAGAAAGAAGGAATGCTATTAACACGAGCTGCTCTTCTGCCTGTAGACGGCGTCCTGCGAATATATGTACGTGACTATTGAGGCAGAACTATCGGCAGTGCTCAAAGCCCTTCTCCCAAGGCTATGAATAACCTGTCGGTCCAGTCAGACACAACCTGGTCCCAGTCATATTCATCTCACAACTAGATGATAGATCGACGCGCAATTAATTAACGTTGAAACAGGGAGCTGCATATGCGTCTAAGACGGAGGGAATACCCGTGGCCGATGTGGGCACTGCCCAATGCAACAGATCATTGGTTATCCATGTAATACGAGCGGAGATAATCTCCTGATATTGTTGTCTGACATTCTTGGCTTACGTTTCCTGTCGGATATATATCAGAAATGTAACGGTGCTTCGAAAGGATCCGCTTAGCCACATCCACTAATCTTCATTCCGTGCCGACTCTCCGCTCTTGTTTCCTATGTCCTGGTCTATGTGAGACGGATATTCCTTTCAGTTGAACTCAGAAGTCGGCGAGTATACACCTGCTCTATCCGGATGACTAGATAATCATACAATTGCCGAGGCGGTGCTGATCCTGATCCTCCCGGGGTTACATCTTATGTGCATGTTCCTAATTACAGGATCAAATGATCGTTGTAAGCCGGTTCTATGGCTTGTTATCGCCGATATGCCAACTTGTTCATCATTTGATGTTATATGAGTGACTTTCATGCTCATTGTTTCTGTCCGCCATATTCATTCACTCATTGAAGTTATTCACTCCCTCTCTTGACGCCATTGACGGTTGCTGCATCCGCCAACATGTCGTTCCAGTCCTCGCCGTTGTTAAGCCCTTGGCTCACGAGGCTGATCATTCTTCTCACCTTCATATCCCCATCCATTCAAAAGACCCTTTCTTCACGCGACCATACCATTGACGACGTCTTCCACATCAAAGCAGGCACCACGCTAGGTGGCTGTGATAACTACGACGTAGTTCAGTGGTGGAATGACGGGCGCACTCTCGCTGGTTCTGCAGACCAAGTTCTGAGGAGCGCCAGAACTGCCAAAGCCAATGGTGTCATAAATTCTGATAGTCAGATGCATCTATGGACTTTTTTCAAGGTCGATGCGGCAGATGACTCGTTTGAATCTACCGTTGACAGAATGATTGGTAACTTACATTTTCCTCAAGTATTACGTTCCTGTGTAAAGGCTAACCCTAAACGTCAGGCGACTTGCAAAAGGTGCGCGACGCCATCGACGATAAGTCGGAAGGTGACAATGGTGACGACAAGCCTTGGATCTTTTGTGATAGCACCTTTTTGACTGGTAGGACCCAATCACCCCTACTCTCGTCTCTTGTACACTGACCTCTCGTGACGCAGAGATGAAATGGACCGCTACAGCTTTGATCGAAGGCACGGGCGAACAGGATCCAAAAGGCAGGCAGATGAGAAAGGTCTATGACGTTATTTACCAGGTCAACTACTTGGAAGTCAAGAAAAGGAGAGACGCAGCGTCCAAGACCGAAAGAGCGAAGATGCCCCTGCCCTTTGGTAAGTATCCCCTCTCCAGCATGTCTTGTCCTATCTGACATGAAACTCCTAGTCCCATTCTGGTCCGAAGACTTGAAGGCGTTCCGCTACGATGAACCGGGCGACTATTGTTCCAGGGGTCGCGGTAGCCAAAAGACGAACATGGGTGCCACCGACGACAACCTACAGCCAAACACTCTCACCTTTTGTCCTCAAAACTGGGGTGATGCCGCCCGCTACCCAAACATGTTTCAGTTTCCTGATGTGACAGAGGAAGGCGTGTCGTTGGAGGAGTATACCACTGAGGCTATGACATTTCTACACGAAATGTTTCACTTTGCCTTGGAGGTTGAGAACACGCCAGACACGGCATGTGAGTTTGTCTCCGGCATTAGAGATACCAAACATAGCGCTAACGTTGTTGGTTTAGATTTGCTGGGTGAGATTGTCGGATCTATTGCACTCGCGGATGGCGCGACTATCACGCAGGAGCAGGCAATCAAGAATCCCGAGTCATGGACTCTGTTTGCATTGGCGTGCTACCTTGGAGAGAGGTTTCCAGATTACAGCTGGGCCAGTACCAAGTCCAAGCTCAGGGAATCCTAGTTGTAAAGTATGTAGGTCTATTGAACAGCGTCAGAGGGGGTGAAGATCATGTAGAGACCTCAGTGCAACGTAAGGCTGCATGGTCCCGGATGATTCAAAGAGCACCCATACCGCTAGTTACATCATCAAGTTTCCTCCTTTCACGCCTGTGACTCCGTGTTTTCTCGTCGTCGTATATCATGTTGAGAGTCACAAAATCCACACGAACCGATTCCCAACCGAGACAGCCGAGATCCTTCAGGTGTTGCTCGAAATCATCAATAGCCAGCGGATAAACGATATCCTTGCCCACATAAACAACTCTCTTCTCTGTGCTTTTGAACTTATCCTCCAGTTCCTTGCTCTTCCAGTGATGGCACCACACGCTTGCGAGTACCTTCTCTTCATTCCAGGTCTGTAGCTCATCGATCCATCCAAAGGCTGGGGCCTTTGAATAACAACGGGGGTTCGGTATTCCATTATGAGCGAGGGCCTTGGTCTTCTTCACCTCTTGTTGGGTTTCTGGGGAGAGCGAGGCAGGCCAGTAAGCAGTGAAAATCTCCGTATTGGAAGTAAATCCGCGACCGAACATTTTATTCGTAAAGATGATGATCTGGGTCTTGGCGGTATCGGCTCCCAGGTTATCCATGAGTTGTTTATACTGAGGGGATGCTTCGAATTCTTCATACACCGCGCGCGAGTTCCAGCCAACAGCCAGGATGTAGTCTTGAGAATCTGCAATGCGCCCGTAGGCTGGGGTGTTGATATGGCCACTCCAAGTACAAAGCGGCTCAAAGATGATATCGTCAATAGGAGAATTCGTCTTGAACCTGGTCCATGTGGAAAATCCAGGCCATTCAGAAAAAGACTTTTGGGCGCACATGGTGGTTGTTAATGGATGTTCAGGGTTATGGTGCATGCTGACTCTGGTAGTTGGTGGTTCGGGGGTGGAGGGGGCTTTTATAAGGGCTTAGGCAGTGTGCTTGTAGCTGGGGAAGCACTGACCTGCCACATTTGTTTGTTCAGGCTTTGATGACGTGTTTGATGACAGGGAAATCCTGTGATGACGATCAGAGCCACCCCATAACATCGGGGCAATCAAGACACAACGATTTCATATAAAGGAACTGAAAATACGAGTGTTAGAAAATCCAACTCTATTACCAACCAAACGTCTCCGTGTGCAAGCTGACTCCCTTAGCCTCTCCCTTCAACGCCTTTGCTTGAAGCGCAGCCACGGCGTTGCTCAAGTCTATCTTCAAGCTCTCGGGACCACACCCAAGGACCAATACCCTTCCGTCGTTGACGAGCTTCGGGATAACTTCATTCATGGCTGGCCGTTGACCAACGTGAGCCGACGACAACAAATCCTTCCAGCCATGCTCCGAGCCAGAACTAGCTGCATCACTCTCGATATCTTTGCCATGAGGGGTTGAGTTAACGGTGACCTTCTCCGTCTCTCCAGTGATCCAAATGTCCAAGTTGATGGATCCTGGTGCGAGAGACTGACATTCCTTCAACTCAGTGTCACACCAAGTCAACGACTCCTTGCGCCTCATAATCCAGATGAACTCGACCTTCTTGACAGAGCTCTGACCAGAGGCGATGCAGCGTGACAGGTGCTTCAGATGAGGTAGCATTCCCGCAAAACCACCACCACCAGCGACGAGGATCACGGTGTCATATCCAACTTCTGGCCGTGGGCGGAGAATGGTGCCATAAGGCCCATCGACCGTTGCTGAAAGAGCCTTGGCGGAGCTGGCAATTTTGGCGGTCAGGCCTCGCTGCGGGCGGATATAGAATACCATGCTTGTTGATTCCAAACTCTTGGCGTCAGGAAGACAGGCTATAGTGAAGGGATGATTATCCAGAGGCTGAAGCTGGATGAACTTGAGGAAGACGTGTTGTCCTGGTTCCCATTTCCATTTGCCATGCACGTCCATCTCTAGCTTCACCATGCCTTCTGCAAGTTTCGTGAGCGTAACTGGGGCCTGGCGAAACCATTCATCCCGGAATTGGAAGACGGTGGTCTTTCCAAATACTCTCACCAGGAGCTGGACTAGGAAGATTGCGAGAGTACCCCAAAGATATGCCCAGCTGTCACCCAAATTCTTGGCATGCCAGAAACACAAACCCAAGTAGACGATGCTCAAGAGAAGATGTGTTTGTACGAAGATTTCATAGGCCAGTCTTCTCAACCACGGCAAGGATAGAACGCAGAGGCCGACGAGCATACCCAGCGGGGGTGTGCCAGTGTACTCGAGACCACCCGGGCGATAAAAGCGGGCATGAAGACCAGCAGCGCCTCCTTCGCGGTAAGGTTGAACAAGAAAAGGAACGGTGTGAATAATGGAGACGTAGAGCATGATGTAGGCGGTGTGGCGGTGGAAAGCGTTGAGCTTTTCGTGTCCAAGGCCGGTGAGGAGAGTGATGATGTTGACCTTGTTGACACCATTAGCTGAGTTCGAGGTCTGTGAAGAGGGAACAGCTTACCTTTCCGGCAGTTGCGAATGTCAAGGGGATCAGGGCAAAAGCAATGAGGCCAGTCCGAACGCCCAGAGGTGGACTTCCGTAGCCTCGTCGGTCGCGGTAATAAGGGTGCACGGCGAACGACATGATGGTAGTAGCGATCCAACCTGACAAGACGACGAGGCAGACACCCAGCGATGGAAGACCCATCTTATCTGCAAATCTTCCCCTTATCCTCCTGTAACTGATCCATCGAAGTGCTGCCGTGATCTTGTCAAGCAGATTGGGCCGCTGCTTAGTTCCATCTCTACCAGGGAGCAGGCGGGAATAGAAGTAAACCGAATAACAGAAGATGAAGATGGCAAAGATCCACATTGTCCAGTGGCCGTACTTGAACTGCAGAGCGTACGGCACAGCCGCCTGTGACGCAGCATGGGCATCCTTGAAGGCTATGCAGGAATCATTGTTGCAGCGTGGATCGGATAGAGGAAGTTTCTGGAACCATTCGGCCACAGGGGTTGTCGTGTGTTGCATAGACATGATGAGTATCCTCCCTCTTCGATGTCTAAGCTTGGGGGTGTTGGTGACGAGACAATTGTTGCGTAGCTAGTAGTTTCTACGGCAAATGCACAAGCTTTATATCCACGCGATGAAGAAAGGGTTTCTCAGCGGAGCCAGTCCCTCAAGGTGTTCATCTCTCTCAACGTTGCCGGCCAGCCGAATTGTTGCACCACGTCCAACACCCAAATCACGGTGTGTGTTGCGCAGCGACGTTAGCAGTGTACTTCACAGCGGCAGGGTTCTACTACCAGTATCAAAGTCGCTCACTACCTTTACCAGATCAAACTGCAACCCCAACATGGGTAGCGATAGTGTCGCGACTAAGGCACAACAACTTGCTCATATTCACGCAGTGTGGGGGGTTGACCACTGACAAGCGATGCATTCGAAACCACTACGATATCCAAGTTGAAATATTTCCCTCTTTCTGCCTCCATGCGGTCATTTTCCCCTGCAAACGCATGCAGGTTCAGGATTAAGGGTCTGACATTGCCACTAGCGAAGCCATCACCGGACGAACTACAAGCCCACATGTTTGTGGTCCCTTGTTCAGGTCCAACTGATAACAAATCAGCTCTGGGGAGGATCGAAGCCACCTTGATCCACCCCCGTGGACTCGGTAAATAAAAGGTGGTCCCGTATTAGGTTCGGTTGTGTTTGTACGGAGGTATCATCTCCGTTAGTTTGGGCCCTTTGAGCGAGGTCCTGCGCCGGGGCTGGTGCGGAGTCCCATCCAAGCAAGAGTCTTTGACATTGGGAAAGAAAAAGCAAAAAGGGATCATTAAAGCAACCAGAAGGGCATTATCGTAGGCGACCAAAAAACTATATATTTTAGGGGCGTGGCCTTCCCTTTGCATAGGGAAAGGTGTTATAGCTATTTATTCTTGTTCGGTTTCCCGGCTGGCATAAGATGACAACCTGCCGCGCTTGTATGAGCAATCGGCAAGATAGTTATAGGTACAAAACTCACTCGATCAAATTTCCATCTGGGTCACGAACGTATAGGCTCTGTATCGGTCCCTGGGCTCCGGTCCGAGCAACGATCCGCCCCCCTTCAAGAACCTCAATCCCCTCATTTCCGAAACTCTTAATGAGGTCGTCGAGGTTCACGCCGTCATCGACAACGAAACAAAGGTCTGCAGTTCCAGGCAATGCCGTCTTGGCCTTTGGCTCAAATTCCTTTCCCTTTTGGTGAAGGTTGATCTTTTGAATCCCAAACTTCAAAGCCGTCCTTGGCACAGAAGGATCGGATGGCGGTCTAAATGTCTCGACTTTCATGCCGAGGTGTTTAGCGTACCAGTTTGCTGTGGCGCCGACATCGGTACACGTTAAGACGAGATGATCAAGTGCCTTGACTACAGCTCGAGGTTTGGACATTGCGATGGGTTGTGGATGTCTTTTGTGTTGTTTAAAGATGGAGTGGAGAACCGACGTCAGCAGATGGGTTGGGGTCTTAAATAGCCTTTCTCATTCGAGATGGCCAATAGCCGAGGTATAACGCCGATCCACTGAATAACACACAAAACACGAACATATGGACATTTTTACGGCCGTCTTCTTGATAGAATCGTCTTGCCTAAGCTATCTTGACAAGCTGGCATAAAATCAGGTAGTAAAACACCTAGGGAGGATGGCATCCTAGTGCTGATCGAGAACCGGAAGCCGAGCAGTCTGCCGATCCATAAAGTAGCGAAGAAGATGAGCACGAAGTACATAACCAGCGGCGTTGCTACCCGGATGACCGACGCGATCTAATGAACAACTTGTCTGCCCTGGGATGCGAATAGAACGAGGATAGTATGGAGTAGGCCGATAAGTGACCAAGGCGCAAGGAATTTGAGAAATGTATGCTGATACCAATCTACTCCAGCGACGATCTTGTATGTTGGTTATCCCGGCTTCGACTATGATAAAGAGCACATTTCCAAGACATCATAGCATCTTATCCCAATGCTAACACAGTAAACATCCATCACAATCAGCACTGAGACACCCACGAATTTGCCCTTCTGCAAGGCTGGCACCGTCTCGGGAACAAAGTTGCCTAAAATGATGCCAATAGCCATTACTAGGAAAATTCACAGTACATAGCGATCTAAAAGACCGAGTCCTTTGAAGGCAGATAGGTGTTGCTTCGGGGGGTTCGCGTTCACAGGTGCCGCTTCAGGATTGAGGTCAGACTGTCCAGCGCTTCCATTGTCTGGGCTTGCGCGAGGCGGAGTAGGCTTAGGCTCGTGACTGCTCAACTCTTTGTTGTTCTACAGTGTCATGTTGAAGACAGGCGGTCGTCTTTCGTGGTAGGGTTGAAGAGGAGCGATGCGTGGTGCGCGGTGCAGGGTGGTTGTGGGTGGCTCGGAGCCCAGCGATGTAGATGAATTCTGTGCCTGAATGAATCGCTACCGTCGCGACGAACACGATCTTATACGTGAATCACCACGGTCCCTCTTGCGTTCCAAAACTTGCAGCAATCTAAGAATTACACCTGGGACAGGACCGAGTTCATGCAAACCTGAACAACCAATCACATCTCGGGCATGACAGAGTCCCAAGGAGGCCATGTCATTTTGGCCATGACCAATCATAGTCTAGGTATGACAGAGTCCCAACCATGTCTGCGTGAGGTTGCCCATGCCTTCGGCCCTCAGAGGGCTCCCTCCAAGATGAGATGAAAATCACAAAATTCCTCCTAAGGTTGGGCGCCCGTCCTCGCCTAAATCTCGCATTCCAACCGGTCAACTTCACGTACATATCCAAGATGGCCTCGACTGATGCCGCCACGCCCTGGCATGCTGCTTACCCTCCTCCACTCAACAAGGCCCCTGTGGCCATGACACGTCAGGCAGCATTGGAAATGATCAAGGATACCAAGAATATTGCTGGCAAGGATTATGTCTTCATCGATCTCCGCCGGACAGACCACGAGGTTTTACCCACCTTCTATGATTTCTGAGACAATAATTAATCGAGCATCAACTCACCCATTTTCTCATCCAGGGCGGCACCATTCGTGGGTCCATCAATCTGCCGGCACAGAGCCTCTACCCGACCATACCGACGCTGTATAGCCTGTTTAAATCGGCGGAAGTCCAAAAAGTCATATGGTACTGCTGTACGTCATGATTCACTGCCTCCAACATTCGCAGCATATAATAAAGAGTCATACTAACCTCTCCAGCATCCTCTCGGGGCCGGGGCTCGCGAGCAGCTGGATGGTTCAAGGACCATCTCGACGAGCAGGGCGACAGCGATATGGAGAGCGTGATCCTCTTTGAGGGCATTACCGGCTGGGCCAAAGGCGGTGGCGAGTTCGTCAAGTGGATGGATGAGTACGACGCGACTGTTTGGGATAGCAAGTAGTAAATATCTGGGGTGAATAAGCCTTGGTGGTCAAAGAGCAATGAATCAAGGTAGCTTAAACTCCTGGTGACATTGCGACTTGCTAGATAGGCGACATGAACATCCATGACAAAATAAGAATAGCTACCCCAAAACACAGTCGTGGCACCTAGATCCCATCATTTCACGCCGGAGAAATGATAGGAGAGATGCCACAAGAAGACGCAGTCTTCATCGAATGAGGCCCACCCCGGCGGCTCCCTCGAGTGGTAATATTAAACCCTCCAAGGATTCACTCGCCATGGCCGGCGGTGTGTGAGTCCAGGCATGGCTCCTAGCCACGCTTGGCTTAGTTTATGAGGCCTAAAAATCTCTGTCTACAGTGCCCAAAGTGCTCCTCTTGGCGGAGGTGACAGTACATAAAGAGCGCTGTGTGGGCTCCCTCTGTGTGTCTGGCCTGGAAAGTTGGCATCAAAAATGACCCTTCTCTGCCACACCCTCCGAGTTTGCACTTTCAAAGTCAACCTCCACGCAAGCGCGCTTCTTGTTCATCGATATTTCTCTAGTAGCGGCATCTCGGCAAAGCAGACACAGAATCTCTCCTTCGGGATGGACGGACACGGAGATTTGAACAACTCCCACGCTGGGAGGGCAGCAATTAGGCTTGCTGCCGATCCCGCCTCCAGCTATCAGTCCCTCGCCATCAGCTCCGACCAGGATGATGTCGGGATCCGAGAGAAATATCGCCCTTTTCTTTTTAACGGCAGTCTTTCCACCGATGACTGGATCTCGGAATTGGAGTTGAGCACAGTGATCAAGATGGTGCAGTCCGAGATCTTGGACAGAGGACTTGATCGCCTCCGCATTCTGGTTCTGTACGGTAGTCTCAGAAGTCGGTGAGTGCTATGAACAAACACGAATGTCAATTCTTTGATCTCTTGCCATCCATTTTTATCTTGGATATTACAAGTCTTACTCACCATCCCTAGATCGTATTCCCGTCTGCTGGCCTACGAAGCCGCACGCATTCTTTTCCGCCTTGGCTGCGATGTCCGAGTCTTCGACCCTGCTGGCCTGCCCCAGAAGGACGATGTCCAACACTGCCATCCTAAGGTACAAGAACTGCGGGAATTAAGCAAGTGGAGCGACGGACATGTATGGATCAGCCCCGAGCAGCATGGAAACTTGGTAAAGCACCCCCTCAACTGTGATTAAATGTGTACAGAAACATGAGCCTAATCCACATGACAGACAGGCATCTTCAAGCAGCAGATTGACTGGATTCCATTATCATCCGGCTCAGTGCGTCCTACTCAAGGAAGAACCCTGGCCATTGCTCAAGTCAGCGGAGGATCACAGTCTTTCAACGCTGTCAACTCGCTTAGGATACTAGGACGGTGGATGCGCATGTTTGCCATTCCCAACCAGAGCTCGGTGCCAAAGGCATACACGCAGTTCACATCTGAGACTGAGGGCAGCCGTATGATTGCTAGCTCAAACCGCGACCGACTTGTTGATTGCATGGAGGAGCTTGTGAAGTATACCATCGTCATGAGACCCCACTTTGACTTGTTTGGGGATCGATTCAGTGAGCGCGAGGAACACAGAGCCAAGGAGACGGAAGGGGAGGTGGGAAAGTAGGCTGCATGATATAGATATTTCTACAGACCAGTTGCGTATTATTCGAGCCAATCGATCATGCAATTGAAAAGATGGTGCTAAATGCCGCCGGCGTAACAAACTGCTTCCTCCCAATATAATCCAGCAGCTGACTTTTCATATGCTACAGCCAGATTGTGTTTAATTGAAGCAGTCTCTCTGAATGCTCATCTTAAAGGCCGATCAATCCCTCTCAGCTCGCCCTGGGTTTGACCGCATACACCTGAAAGGAACCTGGAAAGGTTTAGTTGGCGACTCAATCAGACCAAAACGCCCGGTATGCTTACCTGCCCATTCGTTAAAGTCTGTGATCCCTAGTCGAGCAGCCACTGTCTCAGCTTCACTTGCCATCGAACTCGGCTGGTTCCGGCAAGCACATGTAAACGATTCAGCTTCGCAGGATGACTCCTTTTCTTCCAGTTTGCAGCAGTTCTCTTTCGTCTTTGAACTGGAGCAAGATAGTTCCTCCTCTTTCTCTTCGACGGTGTCTATCCCACAACACGATGTCTTGGCCTCGGCGGCGGTCAAGTACACATTCAAGTCATTCTTGCTGTCCACGATAAGAACCTCTGGAAAAGCCCAATAAGACTCCATCATGCCCTAATGGGACGACGATTCAGCTTACCGTTAAATCCTGCATTCTTCAGAAATGTCTCATAATCGCTGACTTGGCTAGCTCCAGCGATGCACCCGACGTATAAAGCAATGCTCTTCTTCATCCCCTCGGTAAACTCCTTGCGTGCCAGTATGTCGCTGATAGCAACCCGCCCGCCGGGATTGAGTAGTCGGAACATCTCGTTGAATGCAAGCTGTTTCTCCGCTGCAGGGACAAGGTTGATGACACAATTGCTAATGATACAGTCGGCAGTGTTGTCGGGTAGCGGGATAGAGGTGATGGCGCTTTCGATGAACTGAACGTTCGAGGCATCGGTGTAAGATTTGTTGGCATTGGCCTTGTCGACCATATTCTATTGTGAATTGTTAAATGGATGCTAGCCCGGATGGCAAGGGCTTTCTCACCTTGTTCATATCCACTCCGATGGCGATGCCTGTAGGACCGACTCTCTTTGCAGCCGTGAAGACATCGAAGCCAGCGCCAGACCCAAGATCAACAACGGTTTCGCCCTTTGACAGTCAACAAAACGAAACGACGTCGGGCAAGGATAGACGCGCCTCTCTTAGCCTTGCGAGTGCGATTGGGTTGCCACAGCTCAAACCCAGGTTCGCACCCTCGGGGATGCCAGCGAGCTCTTCTTCTGTGTACCCAAACGCTTTCGCAACGGTTTGCTCATACTGACCGGTGCTGCTCCTCGTGATTGAGCCGTATCGCCTGTTAACTTGGTCATATATATCGTTAGACTCCATTGTCAGTAGGAAATTAGTTTGGCCAGGTAAGAATGGTGTTGGATAAATCGGTTGTGGTAGGGTGAAGGGCCTGTATCGTTCGTAGATCCATCCACATATTATATAGTTCTTGGGAACACATCGATAGGAACACATCGATATGTCACCGTCCAGAAAATCTCGTATGCTGATCAATCAAGCATATCCATCGACCTTTGCGCCTACGCACCAGTCTGGCGTACACATGGTCTGATGCAAATCATGGACTCTGCCCAGGTAGATCTTGACCCGAGGCGTCCAATTACGGGGCGTTTGAGACAGTTCGCAGTGAGAGACGACCTGCAAATGCTGACTAATGCGGGAAATCGATATGTCACTGTTTTGAGACACGCATAAAAATGGGAGACCAATACCATCGGTGACATATCGACAACAGGTAGCGACTCATCATGCCTCTATCAACGCCACGACCCAGGACCAAGCGGGTTTCAGCTCAGCACACACGAGAGCGGGTCCGAAACAACCAGCGTCGGCATCGTGCTCGTCGGAAAGACTACATCGCAACGTTGGAAGAAAAACTCGGCGAAGCAGAACAAACTATTTCGAGCCTCAGAGATCAGATCGAGGCTCTTCAGGCGGCATTGACGCAATACCGCCGCCATCAGGATGATCAGAATAGGGAAAATTGTCGCACGCCGCTGTTGCAACAACCTCAAAGTCAGGATGGCATGTCATCGCCACCTCTTACCGGCACTCATGACGAAGCCTATCGTGATGTTATCTCGGACATAGATGACCTCGGAGCTTGGAAGCTTCCCGCCTCGGCTTCCGCAGAACCCCAGGTCTCAGATAACCAACCCGGATCAGAAGTCAACGCCCTCATCTTTCCACCTGATGAAAGTCTCCAGGCCCTTATTTCCACAGCTCAGTCATCTGAACCTGTCACCGGACCTTTGCCGTCCATAGGATCTCCCTCAACATCAAGTCCACGCTCTCCATCCGAGCCTACCTTCACAGCTGCAAACGACCAGGCTGTTGCTGAGGCCGGAAGTCTGCTACCTGAAACAGTAATACCAATCCAGATATTTACCCCAACGACACCCTGCTGCTCCAGTGATCCCTCATCGGGTGCACAACCGACTGCCGATACAATGAATCGAATGGCTCTCGTTTCGAGTCAGGAGACCCCGCTCCTAACGCCGATATACATGTTCGAACCAGCAATAGAAGCCTACTACCAAGAAAACGCTTATAGCGAGTCCACAATGCTTTGCTCCGAGGCATATATTCTCATCGCACAACAGAACTTCAAGGGTATGAGCCAGGAAGACGTGACTATATGGCTATGGACCGGGTTTCACCGCTCACTTCAACCGGGTGGGGGATGCCGCGTTAATACGGATATGCTATTCAGCCTTCTTGCATTCATCAGCGATGCCTGACCCTGAGTCCTGCAAAATACGGTAGCTCTATATCAGATTGTTCAACAAGACATAGTTTTGTGCACTGTATGCATGACTGCTTGTCAACTTCTGAGGTTTCAACGGGAACAGTAGATATAGCGCTAAGACAACGTGTGGGAAACTTGACTGATAATATTAGGTATTTCGACGAGCCAAGCGAAAAGGTATGGCGCTTTAAACTGTCGCTACATCTCATCCTCAAGGGCCTGTTTCTGTTTTTAGTTAACGCAATAGCAACCCTTAACCTTAATGCCGCGTGTTTTAAACTCATACATATATTATATATAGTTTATTATTATACATAGTCTAGTTCTTCCTCCTAATTTATAAGCTTATTAGTCTTTAAAAATATTAAAAACTCTTAAAAATTAAAGTAATTAAAGCTATAAGTAGATTTTAATATTTATTACTTATTAATTTAAATCTTTTTATAT
>JAALXN010000616.1:0-45643 GCA_012978555.1 Fusarium drepaniforme
GAGTTTGCCAAGAGATATATATATACATGTCGTCATGAAGTAATGCACGAATTTTTACGAGATAATAGAAGAGAAAGATTGCTCCAAACCCCATCAATTGCTTGTGATACCCGTCTATGTATGTATCCCATTGCGAAAACAAGAAAGCATCTAACTTGATTTATTTCAGCGCCGCCACCCAAATGCAATCGTTCGTTTGTTCGTTTGTAAATGCTGTAAAACTGTTAAAACGCCTGTCCAATGCAATAATCCCGAAGCCTTTCTATTCTTCTTCCAAGCCTTGGGTATCATCCTCCACTCAATCATCCCACTTAAACCAATTCCCTCCATGGTTCAATTCAATCCTCATTGTCCCACCACTCGGGGGTTGTCTTGGGTTTACTGCCTGAACTCGCTGCAGCAGTCTGGTCGGCGTCTCTCTCCAACTGCTTGGCAGCAATCTCTTGGTCACGTCTCATTCTCGCGAATCGACCGTCGACCATCATCTCTTCTCTTGTGCGTCCGACATTGGGACCTGCGTCGGGGACACCTCTTTGGCGTTTCCAGAACATGAGGCTCTGGAGGTTCACGGCTTGACCGTGTTTCCAGGGCTTTTCTTTTAGTGAAAAGACGATGGCATCTGCGAGACCCTGGGAGCACAGGCAGATAATACTGGCTAGTCTCATGCCAAAGGGGGCACCCTTGCCGTACCCAGTGAGTTGAACGATGAATGGCAGAATCCAGACTGCGACATAGACCAAGGGGTAAATAAAGAGGAGACGTAGCTGTCGAATGATCTTTTCGCGTGTCTTGACTGTGCCAGGTGTGTTGAAGTCCCTTTGGGATAGAGCAACGTCCGAGTCGGAGCAACGAGCGCTGTTACGTTCTTTGCGGAGCATAGAAAAGAGGTTGGGGAGAGAGGGTGTTCGTGACGGCGCAGCGGATGCGTCTGCCGACTTGTGGTAGTAATCTCCTGGGCTCTCTGCGGAGTTCGAGGGAGTTGTTGATTCAGGGGCGGCTGCCTGATGGAGGATATCCGGTTGTGTTTGGATCTCAAGAGGCGCGATGACATCGTCGGAGCCGCAACGAGTTGTACCCATCGAGACTCGAAAGTCAGACTCAGATTGTCGCCTTGTTAGAGTAGTCTCTGATAGAGTTGTCCCCGTAAGATCAGTGCTGAACTGAGATGACCACATCTGCGCAGAACCTCTTCGCGCCATACGAGCCGAGTGAAGTCTACTGGGATGCGACACCATGGGAATATCCATGTGGAGGGTGCTCAGCGTTGCGAGGGAGGGCCTTCGACCTCGGTCTTCGGGGACAGTCATGGAGTTTCGGCGTGAAGACATGGATGAAGAAATGAGTCCATGGCATTTAATGACTGGAGTGGGAGGTACTGTCGCCTCCGGTTGCCGATGTCGATCGAGGCTCTCCAAGTTGGACATTCTCGACAAAGTCTTGCTGGAGTCGTCCCCCGCCGCTCCAAACCGACTCATCAGGACTCGAACATAGATGTAGATGGCGACGCAGAGAACGAGAATAACGGTAAAGGCCAAGTATCGAGGAATCCAAGTCAAGGCGAGTCGCTTCCACATGGGATTAAAGGGCAGATAGCAAAACTGCCCAGTGTTGACGTATCCAGGGCTGCTGACAAAAGTCATGGTGGCCAGGACGACGGGGATCACTCCTGCAAATCCGTAGGCGATTTTTCGAAAGGGGTAAAGCCCTTGTTCTCCGCGAAAGATGTACAATGCTGTGTGGAGTGCGATGAGAGATACGGCGACATCTGAAGCCTCGATGCTCAGGGAGAGGAAGAAGCCGCTGACTTGGCAAAAGGTCTCTTCTGTTTCGATCTTTCCAGCGACTAGTTCGACAGCAGGGAAGAGGAGTAGCCAGAAACCCTTGAACATGTCACTATAGATGAGCAGCATAATGAGACTGCCGACTGTTAGCAGTGATTTATACGACGGCCAGTGAAACTCACTCATGGCGAAAACTCCTCCTCATTCGAAAGAACCATATCGATGTGAGAATGGTGGCGAAGATACTTAGAGATGCGACTACAAGCGTCGCAACGTGAAGGATGTAGGTTTGATTGGGTGTCAAGACTGCCATGGTGAAGTGCTTAACTGCTCTCGCCTCAAGGGGCGGCATCGCAACCTCCCATGGCGAAGACCCCGTGGCCTGATGACGAGGCCACGGAGGCATGATAGATGTCGTCGATGAGAAGGGAGAGAGGATGAGAGTGAATCAAACTCTGCGGGTCGGTCCCCCTCGGGTTCGTGTCGGTTTCACTGCTTTGCTTTGTCGTCTGTCGATCCTGGTGGGGAGTGTTATAACAAGGGGCAGGTCGACTGATGTTGACTGATGTGCAATAACATGATTACAGAGGGGAGTAAAGAGAAAAGAGAAAAGTGAGACCCTGCAACCTTAGAAGAGGGACATGTCAAGGGTATAGTTCGAAAAAAGAAAGAGGAGAGAAAAAAAAGTCTTTGGGATGGATGGTTCCCCGTCAAAGGGGGCGTTGTCGTGCCCTGAAAGCCAAGAGAAGCCAAAGCGGTCCCGAGAGACTAGAGGCGTAACAGAGTCCGAAGAAGCGAGGTTTCCCGCCGCGTGGGAAGAGACAGAAGAAAGAAACACAAAGTTGACCTAGACCGGAAGAGATTTGAGTTTCTGTTTCCGTTCCTGTCGTTTTGCTTGATTCTCTTCTTCTTTCTTCTTGCCGGCCGAAAGACTTTTTGTCTTCTCTGGTTGGTTGGCAAAGGATCCCCTTCCGGGAGTGGAAAGGCGTCGAGGTTTAAGTCGTGACACCGTGTCGGAGGCTCGAACCAGAGAAGTGTTGGTTGTCCGTTTTTTTTTCTCTCGTCAGAGGCCTTCTCAATACGCCCGCTGGTGTTGGATGGATGGAGGAGAAGAGAGGGAGAGACAAGGGTAAGGACGGTGGTGGATGAATGTTGCGTCTCCAGGGACAAGGAGGGGGAGAATTCCAGAGGTGAGGACAAGCACTTTTGATGGACGGGCAACAATAAGTTACTAGGAGCAAGGGAGAGAGAGAAAAGGAAGAAGTAAAGAGGAGAAACAATCTAGGACGGCAGACCAAGACATAGATGATGCTGCTGCTGCATAAAGGGTTGCCCGCTCAGAGACAAAAGGACGTCAAAGGCGAGACAAGAAGACCCCCCCAGCAGCGTCAGGTCCGTCCCATGAACGGATCGACACCATCATCGGCAACCGACACCCAATCTGGTGGCGGACCACCACGACGGACCCTTAGCATACCCTCCATCTCATGACTTTGACAGGCGGCGTCACCTACGTAAGAGACGGACAAGCGAGGCCATCCAAGTCTGGGATGGCGCATGCGGGTCTTGGTGGGCGAGATCGGCGGGGTGGGAGCATTGGATCTCTCTCCCCCACTGAGCTAGTGGTTACAGGGGCAAACAAGCACCAAAGAGTCTGGATTGACGGATGAGGGTCCCGCCAATCGCATCTTCTGACTTGAAGGCGTCGAGGTTTTTTGAAAAGAGTGTAAACGAGGTTCGAGACGGGAGAGATCAAATCTCATGCGAGGGATATGTCACTGTGGCAGCGGGTAAGATGCTGTCCCCAGGGGCAGGTGATTTGCATTGGGGCCTGGTTTCTCAAGGGTCCAACGACCACTTGTGTGTGGGCATCTCCAAACAGCGAAAAAACTACATATCCCACCGCCCTACCTACCTAGTCTCCAGTCCAACCTACTCGTCTCCGCATTCTACTGACCTTCCCGGCTGACCGGCTACGGGCCCTCGTCGTACGATGATCGCGATCGAGGTCCTCTTGGTGCCAAGGGTTCGCTTTTTAGGCTCGCTTTTGTTGGCAGTGCATCTTCCGCATTTCAGTCCATCTCTCTCCTCCCCTCCCCTTCCCTTCCGCTAACAGGCCCTTTCGGCCGATGAAACCGACAGGACCACACTGCTCTAGATTCACCTGGGACCGTTTGGTCCCAGGCACCAAAAAAAATCATGACCCTTTCACCGTCGACGTCCCCATGATTCAGTCTCCGCCGAAGCTAAGTCTGTTTTAGACTGACCCGTACCAGATCATGACCAAGGGGAGGGACCTGAGAAAGCCTTTCTCGCTATCGCTTTCTCCCTGCCGAGGGCGACGCTACCAAGAGGAGGGGGAAAGTCTCTGCTTAATTAGACTTTGTTAGGTCACGTTTGCCACGAGGTTATGGGCAGCTTATGCGCGTTCTCTCTTGGTTGTTTTGTTGGTCGGGAATATTATCTGGAGGTGGTTGGGTGATATTCTTGGCTATTGACTTGAGCCGCATTCGATATTGAATAGGATATCCGAATAATTGTTTCCAAAAGACGCAGAATACACGTCTACAAGATACAGTCGGTTTTTTTAATGAATAGTAATCAGACGTTTGTCGCGAGCTTAATCCGCACCCGATCATCACTCCAGCATTCCAGCTGTTCAGCTCTTACAGCCAAACGCTCTCTCTTTCGCGCGCGCCGCGTCCACGATAGACTTTTACAGAGAGGCTTTTCCAATCTTCTACGGTGAAGAAGCAAAAAAAGCCTGCTTTTCCCCTCCCTCGGGTCCTCTCCGTTTTGTTTGGATTGGGCGCTTTTTGTGTTTCCCGCATACCGGTATCAAGGAACGGATTCCGCGTGGTGTGGAAGTGAGTTCCAGTCTACTCCATGTGGTTTGACTGGGACAGAGACGTTCCAGATGAGAGGCGGTGCGACGTTGGTAGCATGGTCATGATGTCGAGGCAAAGGAATACCAGTAAGATTGATGGTGATGGCAAGTAATAAGACGGTCGGTCTCAGGTAATGAGTTAGAGCATAGATAGCACGTTCAATTGTCCCTCTTGTGAAAGCTGGTGGAATGGCGCGTCGCACATTGATTCACAGATGCAAATGGGCATTGGTGTGTTGGTATCTAGGCAGGCAGCGGAGTTAAGATGGTCCCTAACCCCGAGAAACAGAGACATCAGTAGCCAAAATTCCAATCATGGCTCGAAGGGTACTTGAATTACTCAGACGAGACTGTTTATTTAAAGAAATTGTTCTTTTGATAGCCCATTTGGCAGGTGGATAGTTGGTCATATTCAAGTCTACTGAACAGCCAACTTACCCTGGATCTACAACCGTAGAGGCTGCGGAACTTCGTCCGCTTTTCTTCCTTGAACAAAGGAAATCACAGGATAGAAATCCGTGATGACCTAGCAAAAATGCACTCTTTTTAGGCCTGAGTATGAAAGATGATTGTAAATTGGGATGATCTAGAGTGTTTGGAGTGTCTACTCACCTCAACAGCCCACTCTCACTACCGAAACCCACGTTCCCTTCATCAGCCCGACCAAGTCAATTCCCCGACAAAAACAGCATGACTCTTAACCTGAGTGATTTGGTTGTTTGTGCTAGAGAGTTCAGGGGCGAAAACGCGTCCCAGCATGTCATTGCCGCTATCGCCACTTATGCCGATCTCCATGCTTGTCTAGTAGGCTATTCTCGCCATCAGGATGATCATCAGTAAATGGCTGTTGGACGAAGATGAGCTGCCTGACCTTTGACTCGAGCAATTAGGCCCAAAAATTGCGTTAGAATGATTGATGACTTCAGTATTGGGTTCTCTTGATACCTGACTAGCTGGCTACTCAGCTACTGTAGTAGTATGATGATTGTCGGTTTCTGTCGCAATGAGACCATTTCTCGCAGCGCTTTTGATGATGATCATTTATCCAACGTCATTGCGATACTAGAAGAGGAACCTGTACGACTACGAGGCGATAGCCTTCAAATCACCTGGGTTAAGATCCTCTTGATCAACATTTCTGTCCCCATTATCCAGTTCTTTGGGACCAAAACATCACGAACGTGGACCCTAGGAATGAAAGCGATTCTTGCAAAACGGGCAGGGCTTCCCAGAGACCTTCTAGAATTGAGTGATAGACCTCTATTGACTGTGAAAGAGCTAGCTACACATATCTGCCTTCCGATTTGAGGTGATGCGCATATCAATGCCTTCGGTGACGATGAACCTCTCAAACCATGCACCATCCAGAGTCTACACCAAGCCGTAGCTTTTTTTTTCTTTTACATTCTGGGGGACCTTGGGTAAGCATGTCCAGTATAATCCTCTCCGGACCAGCTTCTCCCCCTTGGTCTAGCAGGGCGTCGTAGCTCGTCTGCAGATCTCGATTGACCATGGTTCAACTGTCCGTTTGATCTCGTGGCCGCTGTGTTGCGAGAGTCGAAATGCTCCACAGGTTGCTCTTCAGGAATGTCACTCAAAGGCGCAGTGTTGGGCCTGACGACCGGGGGTGGTCGGGGTGGAAATACGAGACTTTCTGGTTCTGGTTTATGGTAAATAGTGTCATCCGATAGACGATGGCCTGGAGTGTTGGGAGGGTTTGTAGAAAGAGGGACTTCTGTATTCGCAGGCAACTCTGTCGTTGGTGGGGAAGGCTTGTCAGCAGGAGTGCTAGGAGGTGCTGTAGGAAGAAGTGTTTCTGTATTCGCAGGCGGCTCGACAAGTCGTAACCAAGAATTATTAACAGGGGCACTAGGAGGGCGTGTAGAAAGACGCGCTTCTGTGTTTGCGGGTAACTCGACTATTGGTGCAGAAGTGCTTGGATGGCCTGTAGAATGAGGTCTTTCTGTATTCCCAGGCAACTCAAGTGGTGACGAAGGCCTATTGACAGCAGTACCAAGAAGTTCCGTAGAAGGAGGCGTTTCTGTACTCCCAGGCGACTCGACTGTTGGCGCCCAAGGCTTGTACTCACGGTGATCTGGTCGAGTTACGGTCCCCTGATTCGATGCGTTCTGGTCATCGGAAGTAGGATATGGAGGCTGGGGCGTAGAAGGATTCACCCTTGAGTTCCAATCCCTGCTGGGGACTTGTACAGATATCGTCTGGACAGGGAAATTGGGCCCAGACACGGTATCTTGACCAGGCTGGGGCTGTTGAGTCCATCTCTCTCGACTCTCTTGTTGATGGTGTTGTTCCTCCGAAGAGACCCTCGTGTATATCTCCTGTTCCGGATTTTGCCTTGAAGGAATCCTGGAGAGTCCATCAGTCCCGATAATGTGCCATTGACTATTATTGATTATATGCAGGGACACAGGGGGTGAAGGTGGGCGCTTTTGCGATCGAGAGATTGATGAGGAAGCGGTTGACTGACGCGAGGAAGGCCGCTTATCGTTGGGATTGCGGAATTTCTTTCTTTTGTGATGCCAGTAGAAGCGGGCAATATGCCCACCGATGATGAATGAAAGGACTACTACTGCAGCGACGCATATGCCAGCTATAGCGCCGTTCGACAGCCCCTTCTTCCCGCTTGCAGGGTGGCTCGGTGGATATTCTGAGCCGGACGTGGCATCTATACCTGCATTTATGGTCTTTGTGGATATGTATGAGGCGGTCAATGTTGCAGTGGTGATTGATAGCCTCGTAGATGGGCTCCCCTTTGAGTCTGAGCTTGGGGACTTTCCTCCGACGAACAGGTCGGCATCGTTCTTCTTGTCGCTCAGCTTGGCTGCTCGAAGCTCTCTATCCGGACAACCTCCTCTGCTACAGGGGTCCACGGCGCAGCATCCTAAGAACGGAGGATTGGTTTTCGGACATGTGTACCATGAGACGGCGAAGTTGTCGTTGACACAACCTTGAGGGGGGATCCGATATTGTGCATCGTAGGTGGCCGGCTCGAGATGCTCATCCGGGCAGAGACCCTTTCTGGCTCCGCAAGGGTTCAAGGTACAGCAGCCGATGAATCGTGTCGGGCTGTCTTTGCAGATGTAGAAGGTCCCATTGAAGGGACAATCGAGGCCAAGGTCACTGATGGGATCCGGGCTCTCCATGGCGATGAGCGTGCCCCCAATGCGAAGACAATATTCCTGTACGTTAAGAAGGATGAAGTGAAATTACCAGGAGAATTTTCTTCAACTTCATGGGATATCTTGTATCTAATATAGTATTGTTCATCGCTTTGTCTTGAGTCTTACCTACTAACAAATCCCCTAGATCTTTTGTCAATGGACTCACTTAAAGTGTAGAAAGAAATACGTGACCTGCATGAAAAGGCTTGCTTTAAATGGTCTTCAAAGAAGCACCTATTGTGACGGCTCAAAAAGAGGTGATGGAGCCTCCATTGGAACTCGGGCGTAGTTGCTTTGAGCGATCCTCAAAGAGTCGCGATTGGCCAGTATTGAGCTAGATAGGTAAAGACCATTCAAGACCCTAAGATAAGAAGTATAATGGAGACTTGGCTAGCAGCGGGAACTTATTAGCAGGACATGCGAGCGCTAACATCTGTTGAGGTTCGTTCACAGCTTCATACATTGAGAGGCCTGAAGTTTCTGGCGGAGCTGGTCATTCTAAATATACGATATAACTAATAAAAAGCAATGAAGAAGAAGGTTACACGAAAAGCAAGTCTATAAGCGTCCCTCCAATGAAAACTCCTCTTTCATCCTACCGACGGGTTGAAGATGTCATTGTCACCCCTCTCATGCAACTCTGACCCTTTTCGGCTCTTGCATTCTGCAGCAAGAGTAGCTTGTAGGCGTTCTTTGACGTAAAAGATTAAGCCTTCTGGCACATGGCTCCACCGTCCCTCCAATCGCTAATCTTCTTGGGCGCATACACGTACCCGGTGCGCTCAATGAGCTCGCTAATCTGGCGAACTTGACCGTGGGTTGGAAGAACACTGCTCATGTTAGATCTGACAAAGAAATGATAGATCAAGGAATACTCACTATGCACTCTCGGGAAGACCGTCTTTGTCCACTTGGTTCAGCCATTCTCTCATCAGCTCGCGGTCATTTTGTCCATCGGGCATGCCGGGATGCCAGATGTCGGCCTCAAGCACAGCGACGGAAGAGCGCTTTGAAGGGCATTTTTCGGTGACAAAGGCGTAGGTCCAGTCGATTGAGTGAGTGGCTTGTTCCTCCCAGATGAACCAGGCCTGGGTTTTACTGTCACTGTGGACGTAGGGGTGGGTGTCGCTGGTTGGTGTTAGAGCATTCTAGTATAGACATAAAGGGGATCCTTACTTGAAGGTGATGAGTTCGGCTCCAGGGATGCTGGACCAGTATTTGGCTGAGACATCGGCAACGATCAGCTTGGCTCCAAGCTTGACGTAGTCAGCAGCGCCTCCGCTGTGGTCTCGGTGATGATGAGTAGGCTGATCTTGTTAGCAAATTCCTATACTCAGATATGGCATAGACTTACCCAGAGGTGCGTGATGGGCTTGTTGATGTTCTTCTTGATCCACTTGATCACCTCCTTGGTATGCTGAGGAGGAGCATCTCCAACAATGACATGGTCCTCAAACTCGATGATGAACTGCTTGACACCGAGCTGATCGGGATCGAGAAGAACCCAGTGGACGTTGGGCATTCCAGGGACATGCTTCTCGCTCTTGATAGTATCGACAGTAGACTTTGTAATACCCGCCCAGAGTCCGTTCAAGCTAAACTCGCCGATGCGCGCATGCGTGATACCCTCAACCTTCTTGGGTGCAGCCTTGGGGAAGAAACCCTTGCCGTCTGGAAGACCCTGGAAGAAGTTTCGCGAGAACTTGGGGTTGACGGTGATCTCTTCGATGATAAAGTCCTCAAGAGTGGCGTCGAGCTTCTCGGCGGTGGAGTTGTAGACGGTCTGGATGAGGTGGGGGAACTTGATGCCTTTGACGGCCTTGTAGTCGCTGAGGTATAGGTCGCTGGTTGAAGGGCCGTAGATCATGTGGTCTTCGATGGTTCGGACGATGTGGGGGAGATGAGTGCGAGTGTCAAAGATGACGGTGATGTCAAGAACAGGATCGTAGACTAAACTGGGTTAGTAATGGCGAGGATGGGAAGACGGGACACGTACCGGCAGGCATCTTGACTCCGTTGACGTCAACCTCAGTGGCCTTGGTGCCACGGTGCTCCTTGACCTGGGTTCTTCAGTATATTGCATTTTTCGCCGTGCTGATGACAACCTTACCTGAAGCAAGAGCTTGGGCGAGAGCATGTTTCCATGGAGCACTAGGTACTCGGCGAGGGCAGCTATAATGAACCATAAGAGTCTGGCCAGAAGGCGGGAAATGCATTACTCACGATCGGTATATCCAGACGTGAGGTCGGCAGGAAGCCAGATCTGGTTGTTGCCGCGAACATAGCAAGCAAAGCCATCCTTGCCACCACGAACGACGAGCGAGTGGTTAAATTCGTCGAGTCTAGGTGATCCCCAAGACCAATACTCTGTCTATCTGTGAGTCTTGGTTGCAGCAGCTTGTGTATGGAGGATATACCGGAAGGCTTGAGGATGCGATCAATTCGCTGAGTCAACTCGTTCGAGTCAAAGCTAAAAGAAACATTTTGAGCGCCAGAGATAGCCATGGCTGTATCGGCTCTGTCCATGTTATAGCTCTGCATAAGACTTCGAGAGCGATAGATGCTGGGCCATGTTAGCTGCTGCTGCCTCGAGACAGAGAGGGAAGTCTACTTCGGAGAGTGGTAAGTAACTCCATCGAGGCGGGAGATGACATCCTCACCGCCCATAGCGTTCAAGGCTCGATTGAGGATAACATCTGCAGAATTGTTGGGGTAGTTGACGGTCTTGGAGGAGGCCAGTGAAACCAGTGTGAAGGAAAGGGCGAGTATCTTGCGCATCGCCATTGTGACAAGAAATTAAAGCTTGGTAACTATAGAATGAAAGATGTTGTTTGTTTGCTTGCTATAATCTCCATCGACAGGTCTTTTCTCGGCTTCTTTATACACATCCCCTCGCAACCCATCTCCCGCCCATCTTGAGTCGCGCGGATGCGGCATTGAGGCTTCGGAAATTGTGACGTGACGACGGATGACCGAGAAAGCGCGATAATTACCAGCCCCAAGAGATCGACCCCAGTGTTCGCAGGGCTGAGATGAGGCTCAGGAGCTTTAGCGCAGACGCTTGGTGGTTAAGGTTGATGTCGAAGCTGATGCGCGGGTCGATATTAACGTCCGCGGTCCGTGATGCCGCTCTTGAGTTCGCTCGGGGGTTTTGACGTGAGACGCACCATTGGCAATGACCCCAAAAATAGCGACATTTGTTCTATCCATTTGATGATTGTAGAAATTGTGATCAGCCCTTTCTCTTCTGTATGCACTTTGGCTCTCTTGCTGCCGACCGCGGACACGACTTGCGTAGCCGGGCCACACACGTCTCATTTGCATGAATGGACTTTGCTGCTACTGTGTTTGCATCTGAACTCGGTTAGATATTCTTTGGAAACAATGTGGTAATGGTATTATCCTGTTGCCTATATACTTCGTGCCTTAAGATATGCACCTCACAAACAATAACGGTCATGGTGATCGACCTCTTGGGGAACATGCCGGTTAGGCGACACTGCTCCTCTGTGTCTTATAGCGATAGGGTATGAACTGGATTTTCAGAGTGAATCTTTGATTGAAGGCATGATACACGGTTAGGCTTCAATTTGTCCTCCTCCTTCACCTCGCGGAAGCCAGGAATATCGTCAGGCGGGCAGGGCCAAGTACCGGACGCAATCTAATTGCCGAGAATCATATAGCGAAACAGTCTATGTGATAAACTCTAGATAAATTTTTGGTAGAGCTTCATTCTATTGTACAATTCCGTGTTGTCGCTCAAATGACTTTTACTGCATCCCACATCGCCCTCGTCAACTACTTCACTTAGCCGGCCCCTTGCCCTTCTTTTTCTTCCTGCACTCTGGACACTCATCTTCATGAACGTAGACCGTTTCGTGCTTAGCATTATACTGACAGACCCCAGGTCTCTTTTGCAGAACGTGTTCGCATTTCTCCTCTGTGTACGGCATCTTGATCAGGTAGGAGCATTCCCTACAGAGATAGCCGGTGCTGACGAATTTGCACATTTCGAACTCTAATAGGGTAGAGAATTTAGGTGTTGTGTGGTGCTTGCGAGATTGCTTGTAAATCTGTCTTGTAGGGGTGAGTGTCAAGTTTGGTTGTGTCTGGACGCATTGTTGGAAGAGATTTCGAGGCTAGAAATATTCCCAGAATGGTAGTAATCACTGCTTATCTGAAGTTGCACGAGAAGATCCTTCAAGTGTGAACTGGTTGTATCACGTATATGAGCATTGTTTCACTGTCACACCGTCAAGAGGCAAGGAAGACTTCAGTTACTTGGCTACCTATGAGTGAGAGTGATCCAACCTTGTACCTATCTACTCATCCTCATATTCGTCTTTCTTCTTCTTTCTGATGCACTTGGGGCAGTCTTCGGCCTTCACCTTGGTTTCTATTCTCAACGTGTCCTAGATGTAGTTCTTCTTGTGATCCACACACTCAACCTCCCGTGAGTGTATCCGTATTAAATGGTTACAAGCTTTGCAGATATACCGAGTAAAGAAATCCATACATATATTCATAGTCTACAAGGGGATTTGGATGTGATATGTGGGTGTTTTGGGGCGCGTGTTAGTAGGTGAGTGGAAGTGGAAGGTAAAGCATCTGGCTCACTGGGGTTGGATGGGATATTAAGTATTGCTGGATAACGGTAACTGAGATTCGGAAATCTGGGCTCAGAGTTGGATATAACGCATTAAACGCATGGCGACCGTTATTTGTTGGCGTCGCGTATACTTGTGTGCACAATATCACAACTCAAACCAGGATCAAAGTCACCTTACCCTCCACAATCTGCATTTCACTGATCACGTCTGATATGTAAATGTTATCATGTCTTTCAATCATTATGGTGAAATCCGTTACGTCCTGATATTAACCTCAAGGGGAGGTGAATATGTTCTATGATGGACGCTACCACCCCATTCCGTCAATCATGACCAGGACCATGTTCCCGTGCTTCTGCAGACTGCATCCCGTATCTGAATCTCCAATTAGTCACTGGCTTGGGTATTTCATCTCTAACTTACCACCGGGATCCGAGACGGTGCAGTTCCAAAGACCACTCAGACGTCACACACAATCCTCTCGTTGCGTGAAGAAATGATAGCCATGCATTTCTTGCAAGAAGAGTAGGGAACCTTGGTATTGCGGACGACCGGATAATTCTGCCGCTCTTGGCATGATTTGGAATTCTTCAAGGAACATTCTGTGACGTTCATGTTGTAGGCGACCATGAAACCGCACGTGTTGCAGAGGGTCCGGGTGTACGTCGTGGTGCACATCTTGATTGACGAGATGAGGTGAATGTTTTGCTGGAATGACGCGGTGATTGCGAACAAGGGGTGAGAGTCAAGGGCCAGTGATATTGGTGTAAGGGTGAGGGCAATGGAAAGTGAACGCGGCGCTGCCTTTGATGAATGATCTGTCTGGTGGAAGTGAGATCTCCAAGAGAATGAAATGTAGGCGAGTTGACGACATCTTGGTGCGCCTTCTGATCTTCACCTTCCTCGCTAAGCAGCGTTTACTTTCGTCGGTTTGTTTGGTAAGGGCTCGGCTCGTTCAGGTCAGGAACAATGACAACAAAACGGTTGATTCCTATACAAGTAATTCTACCTGTACGATATCCATCCCGTTTGAGAGAATTTTGTTCGCCCCGATGTGCTGGTTTACCCCAATTCTCAGTCGCTGGCGTTGGCTGCCACTGCCACGCCAAAAAGCCTCCTCACGAGGCCCAGTACGTGCTCCTATGCTATCGTCATGACAGCCATGGGAGCTTTACTTTATCAGCTGCGTTACTGGTGAGCCTATTGATACTCGTCTCGAGAGAACTGTTCCTCGGCCACTCACCATAAGCAAGACGTTTCTTCTCCAACTGCTTAAACGACTCCCACGCCATAGCCGGATCAACTCCCAAGTAGAATTTCATACGTTGAGATCCAAGAAGCCCTTGTCCCACCGACATTCCCCGTATTCGTTCCTCGACCTCGTCGTACCTTTCGTGCCTGTGGAAGCCGCAGTAGAGGCATAGGGCAGGGTCGCAGACGACGATGACGTTGGTGACGACGTGGGAACACTTTTGGTTTATCAGGGAGCGGAAGCAGTACATGACGGGTGGTTCTGTTGGGTCGCTTATGTCTTGTCCGCAGCGGTGACAGGCCCAGTAGGTGTTTTCGGTGAGGCACATGTTGGTGTGGGTTGAGGCGTGTCCAAGGAGGGGGTTCTCTGGCGAAGGATGTGAACAAAATGATGAAGAATGGTTTTGATGAATTGATAAGATCCGTTCGGGAGTGCTCCTGATTTTGGTTTGGTGATGATTCGGGGAGATGAAACTGCAGACAGGCTCCTGAGTTGGGACTCGATACTCGACACTGCCGCATGACGCGCTTTGCGGTAGATATGACCTTCCTCTCAAAGACTACTTGAATTGTTGAAGAGGCAATCATTCGCCTCAGTTGGTCAACCCCTTACTCAGTGTCACTGCTGAGCCATCGTTGGCAACCGCAACGGAGTTGATCATGTCGAGGAGGAGCAACCGAAATACTGTATACTACTACTAACGCCAATCAGAGGCACACTTCTATCATTAGATCCATATCACATTGTGCCTGTCTTATTGGCACATGATCTAGGCACCTTGGAGCTTAGGCTGGCTGAAATCTCCATCCACTCCTCCAAGGTTATTTTGGCATTGGGTCGAAATCCCTGGCACGACGGCTGGACTATGCCGCGTCATCTTAAATTGTCATCCGCGTAATAGCTTGTCGTTTTTTTTTCGATTTTGGATTACCCTTATTGCGTCTAGTTATGCTGATGTTGAAGTCTGGTTAGATGCGTTCAATTGCTTCCCAACTTGGAAAATAGTGGGCGATGGTTGATCTACACAGCCACTTTGATTGACAGCAAACGAACCATCCTTTGAGGTCACTGCAATATCCCGAAAAGGCATCTATTGAGCGCACCAAGGAGATTGGAAGAATAAAAGGCGCTCGTGAAGCCTCGTATGAAGCCCAGCACAAACATCATCCGCTGCTTTCTCAAGCCTCTTCATCAAACACAACCATGCGCTTCTCCCAGCTCTTCACTGCTCTAGCCGCTTCAGCCACGGTCACGGCGGCTTCTTCACTTCGCTGTTCTCCATTTCCTTCTTCTATGATAGAATTCTCTTCCGGGTTTGTACAGCCGGAGCCGCCACTTGTCAAGCCCGAGTTCAAGACCAACTTTATCCAGCATAAATGGTACTCTCCTCTTTCGACGGTGCCTTTTCTATGCTGACCGAAGCCCATAGGAATGAAAACCTGTCGCACATCACCACTGGGTATATCGATAACTCTCCTTCCAAGGGCTTTGTTCGCGCTGATGAAGCCTTTGATGGCAAACTCGCCTCGTCTTTGTTCAACTATGCCAATGTCACCAAGTCGGGTCTCGTCGACAACACCCTGACTACCTATACTCCTGGGTCTAACAAACCAGAAGTTTGGAGAGGATACGTCAACTCCAATTTCCCCATCTTTCAAAAAGACATTCTCGTCAAGGGTGGAGCCGTTTTTGAAGGCCTGGTACAGAGGAGGTTTGTCAAAGATCCCGTTGCAGCGGTAAGACCCCCGTGGTGATTTCTCGAGCCGATACGGGACTGATAATTGTCTTCTTAGTGGAGCCTCATGTACCAAAACGCCATTCCCGTTACCGTCTACGTTGACAATTGCCATGTTGTGGTTGGCTACGACTATTTCTCGCCTGGCTTGCGAACTCGAGTTATCAACGAGTTCTTCAACACCCAAGCCAAGGAGTAACCGTAAGCCAATGTGGTTGGATCTCCTAATCGATGGGAGTGACCTCGAAATATGCCTCGGATCCTTCCTTTCATTTCTCTTCTAGACTTGTTGATAGTTACTAGACCGGTGTTTTATTCTCATACTCCCAAAGCTCCTGCAAATCCACCAGTATTCTCTCTGAGATGATGAAACCTTTTTGAGACACCCGAGCGAGCAGTTTAGATGTCCGCTCTCTCTGCTTTAACTCAGTTGCATTTGATCCAGCCATCCGTAGTGGAAACAAAAGCAGCACTCCTGGAATTGTTGAATTTCCAAGGATGAGCTCTGACAAATCAATTATTGTGTCGACATGTGCAGTGATCTTTTCCTCTGTCAACCGGGGGACATTCTTTTCTCCCCAGCAGGAGTAATAGGTGAAATTTTTGCAGATAAACAGCACAAGAGCATGGAAATTAGCCATCGCTAACTTGAAATATGGATCCAGAGGGTTCGGATATTCAGCTGCTTGTTCAAGCCAAGATTCTAGGTTTACCCGAAAGTACATGGCTTGAAGAGTGAGGAGTTGTACCGCAGGATTGCTGGCACGGAGATGACTGGGAATGGACTCGAGATGGTGAAAGAAGCTGCTCGATTGTTAGATACCGGGGTAGAAATGACTCTGTAGAGCTTTTACCTGTTGCTCCAAGTAGATATCCGGACTAGAAATTCGAGCACAGTTTCCATTGAATCTGTTGCTGGACTTTTCTTACGCTTCATCCATGAATCCTGGAACAAGAAAGTAGATTCACCATAGATGATGGCCCTGCTGGCTTCCAGAAGGCTGAAGGCCTCAAAGAGCCTCTCGCTGAGGGGTTCAAGGTTTCCTGGGTCTTTCGACTGGAATATCCTACATGTGCCATACAGCATATGCTTGATCCACCTCTCCCCAGATGTTTCGGACATTAACTGGTAACCAATTAGAGTTTTTGAAACAAAATCTCAGTCTAGTCGGATCCTACCTCGAACAAGCCTAGAAGAAACGTACACCAAAGTACACCTTCGGATTGCAAGGCGTCTGGTGACTGTAGCTGCTCTCGAAGAGCCTGGATAGACCTGTTGTAATATTTGAAAGCAAGATGCTGTGGAGATGCCGGGCCAGATGATGTACTTCTACATCCTCTTCTGCTGGCCTCGAGTGCGCCGATTGCCACCGTCGCTTGTTGGAGTGGTGGGCATGTGTGGATGAGTGAGACGAGGTCGGAACTGACATCTCCAAAGCCTTTTGTGAACTCGCAATGCTTCATGAATAAGGCAAAATGATCCGAGTAGATACTTTCGGGGCTCCTAGAAACCTGCGTGGGTAACTGGATCATTGGTAGAGGCGTCTTGATTGGCGTCATGGCGATAAATTCATGTCTAGGTTTCGGCGCAGGAAGTTGGGCAAGACACTGCTTTTTGGTACGGATGCAGTATTCGCATGGAAAGCCGCCTTGACACTATTGTAATGTATTAACTTTATGTTATTGGCGCATCAGAGTTGAGAATCCATCCATACCTTGATGCGCCTCTTTACGCACGACTGACATCTCGTGACCCTCTTGCGCTTGTCTAGCGGTCCGACAGCACGCTTCATTCTCTCAGATTCAACAGTCTTCATGAGGAAATTACCTTTCAAAAGGAAAGATAGAATGTCAAAGTTCGAGTTGTCTGAGGACCAAGGGAAGTGTACTGTCGTCAGCTGCCTGGGCTAACTCAATTTGGAAGTAGTCGAACGCACTTCACAGCCTCGTATTCGTAACCGAGCACTAACACCAGGCAGACATCTACGGGTTGATTGATGCACCAACATTTGAGATGATGCCGCGTCATTGTGTGGTCTATGGTGAGGAGGCAATCAAAGTCCAAACTTCCAACTTTTAATACAAGCTCATACTATTTCACATTGAAAACATGTTCCTATCATACAAGCTTTTGTTGACTGTACTTGGTGTACAGATCTGGATACCATTTTTGTCCAACATCGGGGTGACTGATGACCCGATTGCGAAGATATGCTTCTCCAAGCTACAGGCAGATGTTAGGATTGTTGTTGACTCTGCGTAGGTATTCCAGGCTACTCACACAAGAGAATAGAGGCGAAAGATACTCGCTTGGTACGTCGACAGCTCTCTTCTTGGCATCATCCGAGACCGGCACCTTGGATACAATATGGGCGGCTACGCTCTTGAGCTGATCCAAGGTCAGGCTGGGGTTGATGCCTTGAAAGAATGGAACGCTGTAGCGTGTTGTGCTCGTGGGCGCCTGTCGCAAGTTAGAAAATGGATACAGCAATGATGCAGTGAACATACGATCACTCTGTGTGTCGTAGCAGGGCAGACTCCTCCAGTGATGGCCTCAAATCCTTGCTGCACGTTGATTATGAAACTCCCATCAATCGGAGGCGCTTCGATCCACTCTCCCTCCTTGCTGAGGACCTGAAGGCCTCCGACTGCATCTTGAGAGAGGAAAGTGAAGAGGCCAGCCGAATCCTTGTGAGGACCAACTCCAACTGAGCCAGGGGGACACTGGGGATACTTGACCAGCTTGAGACGATGCATGATGTGCTTGAATGGGTCGAAGACGTCGCTGGGAAGTGAAAGGGATTCTCCGACGTATCCTAGGAATTCGTTTGATAGGTCTGTCATTTCTGATAGGTAGCGTCGGAGAAGGGCTTCACAGCCAGGGTAGTCGGGGAACTGATGATAGTCTTAGTGACGTTGATTCTTCAAACGGGATTATTGACTCACTTCACTCGGTCCCTCCATCCGACGCCACTGGGGTTGTCCCTCCTTCCAGATCTCTTCATTCACAGTTCCAAAGTCGAATTGCTGCAAAGGTCAACAATCGTTGAGACGGCTGGGACCTTTTGCACAAACCTCTCTCATGTCTGTGGCACCGGCTGTCGTCTCTGCTCCAAGCTTCGTGTAGCCGACGAAAGCGGGGGACTTGACCATGGCAACGGCCTCTTTCTTCTCACTTGGGAGGGCGAAGAGCCCGGGTAGCATTTTGTAAACATCTTTGACAGTGTTCTGTAGTTGATAATGTTAGTCAAAGATCATCGGGTTGTCATCCGATATACTTACGGCTACCTCGGTGTTGATCAGATACAAGAATCCAATGCCGAATAGAGCATGTTGGAGAGTCTTGAGCTCTTCCTGCTTTGTAGCTGGGTCTCTCAACCGAGCAAAGTCAACAATAGGAAGTGAAGCCTTGTCTGCCGCCATCTTCAAAAGCGAGTTGTGATGCAAGATCGTAAACTCCAGACGGATGTCGTCCTGGTTATCAGATCAGATGATGCCTGCCCGTTCCCCATTCCCGATAACCGGTCCGCATCGGCTTTGGGGTCCTGGCCACTTTATGTACTCAATCCAAAGCCCCGCAAAAGTCTCATCTGACGAATGACGTTATTCAAGTTCCGGTTGGAGATGTTCGGCGTTTTTTGTCAAAAGTCCGATTCGGGGGAAAAGCCGGAGGGCGTGCCCTTCTGAATATTGCTTTTTTGTATGGCCAAGCGCTTCGGGAATGGATTCATATCACGGATTTGAGAGAGGGTTACATCTCGGTTTAGAATTGCTTTGTCACATTTATGGTGAATCTGATCGGTTTTGAGCTGGATTTATACTAGCGTCGATCACGCAATTTATAGAGGCTGCATGGACGGTTCTCGGCTTGAGGAGTGAGCCGAGATGGACTGACAGGGTCTTTTGCTGCTGTGGCTGATGATCTCTTTTAGAGCCGTCATTGATGATAACAACGATGGGTGGATAATGATATTAGTCTTACATGGAAGGATTCAATGACCACAGAGCATTCAGCAACACAGGTTATATACAGTCATGACTACCTATCCTGTACCAACTAGGACAAACGATATTCGATACGAGTATATGCAGAGTCTCAGAGCTATTATGAGTCGAGTTGGCTTCTGTTACTCGTCCAAGATCTCCAACCAACCCTGACTATACGAATCTTACTCCCTCTCTTCCTTGTTTACCTCAACCATGCGTTGGGTAGCAGTGACAGTCTTGTGGAAGCGCCACGGCTTGATCTTTCTCTCAAAGAGCTCATCAAGTTCAGCAGCGGAGCGACTAAGTTACTAGTTAGCTTCTATCAATAAATATCACAAAACATTGACAACGTACCCTGCCGTCTCGGGGATAAGGAACCACATGGCGAGAGTAAAGGGAGCGCCCAGGCCAGCAAACAACCAGCTGGTTTTGAGACCCCAGTTCCATTCGTGCGCGTTCACCATGTAGGGAATCAGAATGCCCATGACGACTCCGACGACACATGTAGAGGCTGCCGCGAATCCAGCTGTATAAGGTCGAAGACGTTGCGAGGAAATCTCGCCGATGAAGCCCCAACCAGTAGCTCCATTGGCCACAAGGCCGATATCTGCATGGGGTTAACTATCCGTTCTACTTAACTTGGTTGCCTTCACTTACTCCAGATACAGGCAAAGAGAACAAAGACGTAGTTTGTCGCCTTGACCTGTGGCACGACGCCCAAAATGCCAACCACGACGCAGCATACCCAGCAGATTGTTGTTCCTACGTTCGCGAGCCATCGACGGCCAATGACATCTGACACGGCAATGACGACGATCGAGAAGAAAATGTTGATACCAGATGTGATGCAGGTGATCTTGAAAGGGTCCTTCAAACCAGCCTGCTGGAAGAAGTAGGTTGCATAACCAAAGAAGATACCGAGGCCAATGAACTGCTGCGCCATCAGAGTCCAGCAGGAGATGACTGTTCTCAGTCCATCTCTGCCTCTGAAGATGGCATACCACTTCTCTCTGTTCTGCTCGGCGGCGATCTCGCGTTCGTGCTCAATGTTGATGAGCAAAAGATTGTACTGATGGTCGACGTCAAAACCATCAACGCCCCGGTAGATGGTGTTGAGGGACTTCTTGGCCTGTTCGACCTTGCCCTTGGTAGCGAGCCAAGCTGGAGACTCTGGGACCAAGATGTAGATGATGAGCATGAGACCAATCTGGGACCATTGGGTATAAACTGGTGTCAAGTAATCATTCGGATCCTTCTCGAGCATGACCTGTAGGGCAACGGGGGCAAAAAACTGTCCGAGAATCCACCAGAAGCTGTATGCCATGAGGAACATGCCTCGAACCCTGACGGGTGCCACTTCTGAGATGTACGCTGGGATAGTGGACTGTAGACAACCGACGCCGATACCTCCAAAGACCTTGGCAACGGTCCAGACGCCCCATGTTTTGGCGACACACTCGATGGCTACGCTGATGGTGAGGAGGAGCCAGTACCAGTACATGGATATCTTTCTGCCGAATCTGTCGGTTATGAAGGGCAGTGTGACCATTCCGATGATCTGGCCGACGGACCCGAGAGAGGCCCAAACGCTCAGGACCGAGGAAGCGAGGACGACGCCACCGTCATCTGTGTGTTGGGTTCCGAACTGGGCAATGAAGCCCGCGTTGGCGATGATGTTTCCTATGAGTCTGTATCTCTCGCGTTAGTTTACAGCCCGTGGAGTAGGGGTTTGGTGTGCGTACCCGATCTGGTAACCATCCGTTGCGGCGCTGATGGTCATGGCCGTGCAGATGAGACAGTTCATCTTGAACTTCATGATAGTCTGCCATGGCGTCAACTCTTCGTAGCCGCTGACGCCCTGACCTCTGGCAGCCGCCTCGGAGCTAAGGTCCTTGGGGGCGTGGGAGGCTTCATCGGCGACTTCTTGATGCTCGGCCACCTCGGGCTGATGAGCCAAGTCTTTCTCGGTGAGAGCCATGGTTAGGTAGTGCTCTGATGAGCAGAGTCAATGTGAAGATGGAACTAGGAGACCAGTTGTTGTTGAGAGTGAGGCTATTCAGGATGAGATGGGAAGGATCTGCAGAAGGGATATGCAGAGACTTTATAGTAGTTGAGCTATACCAAGGCCCAAGCACCAGGGTTTTAGTCTTATCATGGTTCAAAGGCTATGTCTCTCCACTTCCTCAAAACGTGGAGTTGTACTGAGGATTGACATGGGGTACATTAGCCTCTGATGCATGGTTGGTACCGGTAGTTCGTCACGGAGAAGGTCTAGACCGGAACCCAGTCTTGGGACTGTACATTCCGCGTCTACGGAAATCACTGTCATGACCCAGTGTCCTGGTTCAATCACGAGACTTCAAGGACATGGGCATGGACTACAATGCGAGACTATCCAATCAGGGGACTTGTTCGGCATTTGTTCAACCGAGACAACGGTGTTGGCTTCCTATCGACAAGTCAAAACGGCCTGGGTGTCCATCAGCTGGCCCAAGCCACGCTCGTGCCCAACGGAGCTCGGGAGAACGACGAGCGGTGCTAAGGAAACATTCGTCGATTCCCTCACTGGTGGCACCATCTCAAGGGCTAAGTTCAGGCTAACAGACACACTATCTCCGGGGAAGAGAATCTGGGGTATGGGGTCCCCGGGTACCCCGTATGTATGGAGGACGGGGGAAGGGGATACCCATATGGTCCAGGGAGAGGGGAAAGACCTGCCCCATGTGGAGTTGAAGGGAATTAGGGACCGGACTCGGATGAGTCTAGTTGCCATGGGCCTTCGTTGGCGTATTCTATCCGATTGGTTCAACACAAACTTCCCCCTAATCGGTATGGTTTTACGCATAGAATCCGAGGCTAGCCCGGCAGTTAGGAATAATCTACGAAAATGTCTTTCTGCAAATCTCATAAATTAAATCGCTCGGTACGACCTTAAAGTTGAAGGTCTATAGTATGAAGGCGGTAGGATACCTATGTTGAAGCTGGAATACGTCGAGCTTGTCGATGCCTCACCGCGAACCCAAAGCCTCAACCAAAGGACGCCCGCTTCCCTGGTTCAGCCACTCTCTCATTATTCCTTGACCAACAAGTGCTTACAGCTGCCCCATATGGATGAAGCTGACGACTCCGGTTCCCCGCGAGCCCGAGTCAGCCGTTGTTAGTCCCCCGGATCACGACCCCGGCTTAGTTCCGCTTCTCGGTCAAGAATGGCACGAGAGATGTCGAGCTGCTCGGATGAGGATATCCTAGAAGACTAATTGCTACCTTGCCGGCTGAGTTACTCCAATGCCTCCGGGTAAAAGCACCGTAGACCGTAGGCGCTTGGCGTCACTTCTCCACGTTCATGGGCCAGACACCTGAAGGCCCCCCTTGGTTGGCATCACACGATTTGAGACCCTGCAGAGTGATTTAACCGTGTGTCACTGATTTGGATGCGTCTAGCTCGGGTGAGTGATGCCCGAGAAGATGAGTACTACCTTTGGTTGGGGCTACCATGTTGAATGGACTTGCACTTCGGTCATAAAAGCTTGCAGATTGTAGGTATGGCTACCCACAACTACAGGTCTAACGTCTTAGTAACTAGCAACACAATAGCCTTATTATTGGAAAGCCATGTCTTCGGGGTATCTCAAAATTAGGGGCAGCGAGATTGTTGACCAAGATGGCAATGCAGTCGTCTTGCGAGGTACCTCACTAGGGGGATGGCTCAAGTAAGTAACCTTTGCTAAATATTGCGGAGTAAAACACAACAGGAATAGTCAGAGGCTAATTGCGTACCCTCATTCAGCATGGAGAACTTTTTGACGGGTTATCCGGGAACCGAATCGTTCACTCGAGCCGCGATGCTAGAGGTCATGGGCAAGGAGAAGTACGACTTCTTCTTCGACCGCTTCCTCTATCGCTTCTTCGCCGAGGATGATGCAAAGTTTCTTCAGAGCTTCGGTCTGAACTCTCTCCGACTTCCATTCTCGTATAAGCACTTCGAGGATGACATGAACCCGCGACAACTGAAGGAAGAGGGGTTCAAGCACCTCGATCGGGTCATTGATCTTTGCTCTTCGCATGGTATCTACACCATTCTCGATATGCATACTGTCCCTGGGTGTCAGAATCAGGACTGGCATTCAGACAATCACACCTCCTACGCTGCCTTCTGGGGCTTCAAGGACCACCAAGACAGGGCTGTGTGGCTCTGGGAGACCTTGGCGCAACGGTACAAGGACAATCCTTGGGTAGCTGGATTCAACCTGTTGAATGAACCAGCCGATCCTCAACAGACTCGAGTGGTAGAGTTCTACGGCAGACTGGAAAAAGCCATTCGAGCCATCGACCCAAACCACCTCCTCTTCCTCGATGGAAACACGTACGCCATGGAGTGGAAGGGGTTCAAAGATATCCTTCCAAACTCGGTCTATGCTATCCATGACTATAGCATGATGGGATTTCCCTCTGGGCCCCGATACAAGGGAACTGCTGAGCAAAAGGCAAAGCTGAGACAGCAGTTCTCGAGAAAGATTGAGTTTCACCGCTCACATAATGTTCCCATTTGGAATGGGGAATTTGGAGCTGTGTATGAGACTGAGGGGCCTGAAGTCGACGAGAAGAATGAGAAAAGGTACCAGCTTCTTGGTGAACAACTTCGTGTCTACGAGGAGGCTCGTATCTCTTGGGCGCTTTGGACCTACAAGGGTGTTGGAATCATGGACATGCTCCATACATCGCCAGACTCTGCCTGGGGTAAACTCACGAAGTCATTCATCGAACGAAAGAAGCACCTTCAAGTAGATAGCGCCACTACCTGTCCATCAGAGGTCGATAACCTCATTGATCCACTGGTTGCGTGGATTGACAAGGTTTCGCCTTCAGCGACCAAGACGTATCCTTCAAACTGGAATACCAGAGCCCATGTCATTCGGAACATTCTACAGACCTTCCTGGCTTCTTCGCTGTGTGGGGAGTTTGCAGAGTTGTTTGGGGGAAAGAGTGAGCAGGAGCTGGAGGAGTTGGCAGAGAGTTTTGCGTTCAAGAGTTGTGTTCATCGAGAGGGGCTGAACAAGGTACTTAGCAGCTGGGTGGCTTAAGACTTGGCTTTCGAATGCACCTCTTACTTTATCTACCTATGTTGGCTAGTGATTAAAAGCTCAAGTAGGGAAAAGCCTTCCCGGGCTACTGAGTCACGACAGTGGATCAGGCAAACGCACTTACACAATGGTAATTTGCAAGCAAGATGGGCGTGTTTGGTCCAATGCTGAAAGAAAGCAGTAGGCCTTGAAGCTGTCGTTCGGTGTACTTGGTCTACCCCCTGTCTACGGTCAAAAGTATACACAACGGATATCACAAGGATACCACTCCCAGTTCTGCACCGAATGGTATTCATTAAATCTGTGACATGTTAAGCAACGGACTCTGCCCTGAGAGGTAAGCGAGAGGCCAAGTCAGCCACTTGCGACTCCTCTCCGAGATAGCCAGTATCTCGTTCATGATGTGGGAAGCCCAGCCCTGCGTAAACCAGTATCTCTCCACCGTGCGCAGCAACACGCAAAAATGGCCCAGTATCAACATGGCAATAGGATCTTTCCTTGTCAGACCCTCTACGTAGACATCGTCTACTTGGTACATCCACATCATAACCACCTCCAACTTTCCCATGACGCCTAACGTAGCGTTCTGTCCTTTTCTAAATGTCTTCTCGCAGCATTTAGTGAGGACTTTCACCTCGTGTCTGTATGAATCTGCAATGCCATCTTCAGTAAAGACTGTGATTAGGTCCAACACGTCACTGAGCGATGCCCTCCAGTCTTCAACACCTGGTTCCAGTAGCGTAGGGTCGAGGGGAAATGCTTCTCTTTCCACGCTGGGCTTGGGGTGATATTCAGCAAGAACACCCGAGAATATTGAAGTCCATCCCACACTTGATATTACCAGTCGGACGCCTCGTAGTAGATTCAGGTATGGAACTTGTTGATCTTCTGAGATTAGAAGCAAGTTGCCCGGAGTTGGGCCCTTGGCGAATCCGATGAAACAGATGATAATGGATATTATGTAGGCGGCGGGGCTGTTGTCGTGGTTGATGTGACCGAGGAGTATAGTTGCTGTCTGTAGAGCCGTTCCCAAGTGTTGTTCTGCGAGATCAAGGTACTTGCGCGCCTCCGGTGGCCTCAGTCTGGCCATGTGATATGAAGACAGAGATAGCAGAAAGGCCAACACACAGGGGTGCTGAAAGCCTAATCGAGGTACTCCTTCGCACCACAAGCCGCGCTCGCGATGGTCGCCAGCATGTAATGTGTTGGCCGTCGAAGTCATGTAGTTGTGGAAGAGCTCCATGTCGGAAACATTGAGGCATCCATTGACACCTTGGAGCCCCCCTGAAGTCGATGCGTTCGAGGATAGTCGGATTTGTTCGGCCCACGAGGCCCAGTCGGATCGAGGACGGCCACGACGGCCTGGCCCTGAGCTCGTAGCAGGAGAAGGACGAAGGACATGTGAAGGGATGGGAGAAAAGTCGCAGCAGACGCCGAATCGAAGGCAGTTTCCGCACTCGGGCTTGACCTCATCGCACTAGAGAAACCCGGCAGATCAGCAAGGGGCCCGTGAAGAGAATATGGATACTACTCACCTTTATCTTCCTCTTCTTGCATGTTTGACAGCCCAGACGGGACTTTTTGTGGGATTTACGCATCTCGTATAGACTCGGATATGATGGAAGAGGCGTGTAAGAGGAAGGGTTGGCGGTGCAAGTCGGACTGGCGGGGAACTTCCACTTTGTCATGCAGCTTCCCATCGGAAGGCTCGGCACAAAACAAGGCGAGATAAAGGGAGAAGAGAGGCTTCTGATGTGAAAACACAAACATGATGTCCAGGGGAAGCCCGTGGTCCTGTTACATGAGGAGGGCTGTTTGGCCTGGACAGGGATGTCCTAGTGGGGACTAGCGTAGCCGCTAATTCCCTAGGTTTACGGATTCGGTGCGTAAATGTTGTTATTGGTTTGGTACCCGGCAATGGGGTGGTTGAGGGGAGCTGAGGGTTAGAAGAAGCGCTCCTCTGGCATGTTTCGTCTGGGATTGGTTCCTTTAGAGGATGACGGTGATGTCGTTGGTAGAGAATCATTAGAGAATACGAGTCATGATGAAGAGCAGATCTCACTTGGTACCTAGCCCAGCAAATATTTGCGTATGATGTATGTGATAACTATGGAAGGCTGAGTGAAATATAAATCCGTGAATGGAAGTCATCCAACTTACTATCCTACAGCCCCGACCGTAAGGGAGTTTGGTCAGACTAAACGAATCCTTCATGGCTTCATCTTTGAGGTTCAAATTCTTACCAACAACAACGACAAACCCGCCCCGCCTCGGTAGCCCACTGATCACTTCCATGGGACCAATATGACAGAGCGTACTTGTCTAGTTGCAGCTTCCCTGGACATTTCTCGTCAGGCTCTGATCCAGTCTTTGTAAATGCCTTAACATCCTTCTTAGGCCAGTGGCTGCTATTCGCCCGGGCCGGCCACGTAGATTTGCACAACCTCGACGCCCTTGATGCGGGCCTGCCGCCCTGCGTAATGACAATCTGTGGGCATTTCTTTACCTAGAGTGGTTGTGAGATTTTCACCACGGGAAAGAGATACCTGCCGTATTGAAGTTTGAGTGAATGGCCCTGTTGCAGCTGATGGCTTGTCATAACGGTAGCAATAAAGAGTGAATGGCCCTCTCAATCAACTTATCGGAGCGCACTGGAAGCTTCCGCGTCCATAGAATAGAGCCCGATGTTTTTGCTATTTCTGCGATCAAGGGAATGACATATGTCGTCTTGCAGTTAGCTTTGAGAGGAAGAACACTCTTGTCGATCATCAGGACGACAATGTACTCTGCAACTTTCGGACCACGGTGCGGATTTCTGGCGTCTTGTGGCCCAGTAAGCCAAGTGTGGCTTCCTTGATCTCAGGCTCGACTTGACAAACCACCTACGCACAAAACCCCCTTGACTATGGTGTTGACCGTGGCTATGGCACCCTTTCGACATCCCACCACCGCCTCGAGGAGCTCTTCTAGCCACCGGGTTGGACCTGACATCTCAAAGTTCATGCCGGCATTAAGGGACTCGGATGTGCTTTAGCTTCTGTACCAGTCGCCAATGACGAGGCCCTCATAGTCCTAGGCCTTTCGCAGGGACTCTCACTGATGTAGACGCAATTGACGCGATTGTGGGAAGACGGTATGTCGTTGATGTACGACGCGCCCATCAGGCCGCTCGCGATGGGGTATTTGCCAAACTCTCGACGGCTCGGAGGCGGACGAGGTTGAAGAATCGGAAGCTAGGGAGGCCATGGGGACCATGGATGTCTAAGAGCTGGTTAGCAGATTGAGACAAGGCGACAGAGATGTAGTTATAAATCCAGAGGAGGAAGTAAGAGGCGCTTGGCGGTTGCAGTGCGGCGTCTTCCCTATCCCGGGAGTGTTCTCATGTCAGCTGGCCGATCCAGCTATCGATGTCGTTTAAAAGGGCAGAAGACAAGATGATGTAGGCGAATCACGCCCTTCAAATATTCTTTTACGCTGCAACAGCAGTGAAATACAGAGCCGAAAGGGATGGACTCAAACAAGACGCGTCACATTGGTGGCCGCGAAAGCTCAACGCGGCCCACGTCCCTGTGAAGCTCCCTTTCTCTACAGCACCAGCATGTCACAATCGAACCTGTCAACCTACTCGGATAAGCGAGCAACCAAGGATGTTAGTCAATGACTGGCTGCCTCACTCGAAAGGGGCATTGGATCATTGGATCCCAGTTGAATCCTTTGACCAAGTCGTTGGCTGCACATCAGCTCATCCCCCTGACTTGAAGCTCGCGAGCTACTCTCCCGGTCGCTGAAAGGCCAAAGCAGGGATTGCGGGTCAGTCTCATGCAACATTATTCCGAATGGTCTAGGATCGTGGGTGAAGATTGAGGGGAATGCGGAGAGTCTGGGGGAGTAGGTCCGCCGTTATTCCCATTCAGCCTGAAGGAGCTGGTTCGTGGTTCACCACTTGCTAATTTTACGCATTCACACGCATTCACTCCCCACAGGTAGTGTTGAGCAGAATTGGAGGCAGCTTGAAGCCCATTAGGGAAGTATTTGATCAGTTGTTGTTCCCTCTTCTTCTCGTTATATGGGCCCAGACATAGAACCGTTTCCCCCCAGGGCATAGTAGGACTTGTCGCATGTCCTTTTATACCCTTTTTTCTGACACACAACAGTTCAAGAGCTATAATTGGTAGAAACCTTACTCTCTGAATCGAAATAAGGCCCCAGTGAACGTGGTTGACTCTGAAGTGAGACACCCGAAACGTGCGGCCGTGCGTGGGGGAGCTGATGGTGATGTTGGACATGGGATATCTGAAGAGTAGAGATAATGTACCATGACCATAAGGAGGATCGCATCTGCGCGGGTGCCTTCTGCACCGTCGATCGTTCCCGTCGTCTCGGTAACATCAGCGGCGCCTCTTCCGCGAGACGAGCTGGAACGACATGCTTAACCGCCGCCACAAGGGTCCGATACAACCCCCCGTGCGCTATCCCGGCGACGCCCAGTGCTTTGACGTGCACCCGGAGGACGACGGCTTGCGTCCGAAATATAATAGCTCACCCTTATGGGAACCTATAGAGATTATTGTTAAGAAATAAAGCTCAGTATCTCCTCAACATCACGGATACTCCTCCCAGACCACCACTATGCTTGCTTTTGCAAACATAGCGACGTCTCCAAAAGAGGCCTTCTAGGCTGCAGCGCCTACCCTCCTACCGACCACCTAGTAGTACCTGTCCCTCTTCTTAGGCCTCCTGGTTCTGCATGGAAGGCACAGGCCCTTCGTCTTGGTGACTTCAACCAACTCGTCAATTCCACAGGAGCCATATACTAGCAGCTCTCCCCCCTCGCGTACTTTGTCGCAGATCAGCTGGGTGATCTCATGGCGGTATTGCCAGCTGCAGCGGACGCAGAGGTATTTGTAGACGACCGTGTTGCACATTTTGGTTGCTGGCTTCTCTTTGCGGGATTGTTCTGTTTTCGAGCTTGGGGTTTTGGTTAGATCGGTAGCGTCGTGTGTGTTCCAAACCACAGAGTAGCTTCGGTCCTGCACAAGAATTTTGTAGATCAGAAGAAAGGATTCCATCTTTCTCAAAGTCCGGGGCCTCTGCTTATATGCTCGGAGAAGGCCATGATTCGCAATCGGAACTGCTGTCCACGAGACCCTCGGGGACAGTAGAGTCATTTTTATGAGAGCCTCCGTTGGATACTCTACCAAGAAGAAGGTGATTAGAGGCTGTCGCAAAGCGACGCGTATGCGAGTTTTGCAATACCACTCTAGAGGAGTCAGGTTATGTATATACCCAGCCCCTACTGGCCAAGCTGGACAGCATTGATCAACTGTTAAATCTTGATCCCAAGCTCGAAAATCGTCATATTTCGGGCTGTGAGTTGCTGTTCTTTAAGTGAGCTGACCTGAAAGTCGCCCTTGAATGTCCGCCACCGTCAAGAATGACCTGTCTCAAGTCTTGACTCACAGCGACGTAGTATAATACTCACTGTCAGCGTCATCTATATATGGCAGCCTCTGGTTTTATTTCGACATTCTCTTTGACATTTCCTTCATCCCACGAAACTACGAACCTACCACGGAACGAAACCAAGAAACGGAAGCCCGGCCCTCGATAGGATAACTGAACCAGAAGATCGAAACCGAGACACCTATAAACCATCAAACTCACTACCCGCCAGGTAGCCACCATGTGCTGGAAAACCATCATGTTCACAGTCTGTCCCGACTGCGAGTCCAAGCGACAGAGAAAGATGACTCAAGAGTCTTGCGAGGAGGCCGGAAACATGTCCCGCTACGGGCAGTGTTCGATGAAAGTCCAGATGAGGGATGCTCTGCAACCGGGACGCTGCGGCGAGTGCCAGAAGAAGAAAGACAAGGGGAAGGGGAAGAAGAAGGTTCACTTTGAATGAAGTAAGGAGGAGAGGAGAGAGCTAGTCTAAGCTGTGAGGGTAATTTGTGACTTGGAGGCCTAAAACATTGAGGCATCATCTATTAGCAATTTGGATTTTCTATGCGTTGAGTATTGATGTGTTTGTAAGCTGGAACCTGATGGGACTGCTGACTCCTTACTACCAAAAGGCATTGTTTCTGGCCGCCTGTTGTTTATTTGTTCCATTTGATGGATTATTGTTAATAATTGCGAAACGTTCAATACCATGAATACCCTAAAGCCATAACTTAGGCGGCCTATCCTTCCTTTTTCGGATATCTCCCTGTGATTCAAACCACCACATGCATCAACAACAAGCCCCGTATTCGTCGGTTTACGCAACCTAGCGGCGCATATACCTAGATCCCAAACCACACTAAGCAGGCATCCACAGCAAACAAGAGATGTTAGTCCATGTCTTGGCTCTAAATTTGGGTCCCTTAGCTCACAGACGTTACATTGCTCCGCCGCTGGCTCAGCCCTGTGATCGCACCCTGCATCCTTTCTCAGCCTCTTACTGGTGGGGTTCAAGTCCGAAGGCCGACGGTGCATATTCCGCGTAGCCTTATGACTGAGGTAGATGACAGGGGATTGTTACAGCTCGTGGGTTTCCTCCCAAGGAAGGATGATTAAATACCTCAGGAGCTGAACCAGATCGCAAATATGATCAAGTCCATAATATTCTCACTTTTCAAATATGAGCGCCACGATTAAAGAGTGTTTTGGTGAGCACAAGGAACTTCTACAGGTCCATGACCACTGTCCTGAGAGGGCATATGTCGAAGTTCAAGTTCCAGCGGATGCCAAGAGGGTTGTAGCTGTCAATTTTACAGCGGTATCGCGTGATCAAGGTAACCCAAAGTTTCTCGGACTCTTGGCTCGTCGCTGACATCTAAACAGGCTGGGCGAGTAAGGAGGAAGAGCCATCATTCACATGGTTCGATGCCTCAGTCAAGCGTCCAGAGGGTCGAGGAGACCTACGCACTATCACCGTTTTCCACAATCGTCTGGCCAACAACGAGTTCTTTGAGCTTAATGCTAGGTGGCACCTTCGCGATGGACCCCGTCGTCGACTCTGGATCGAAGCTCTGCGCCCTGGAGATGTTATTCAACTTATTCCCAGAGCTATCTACACGGCTTGGGTCAACATTGTCAAGGAATGCCGGATCAAAATCGAATATGAGACTAAGACCATAAACGAAGAGCTCGACAAACTACACCTGTTCTCCAACACTGAGCATTACAACACTTTTTTGAGTGTGAACGACCAAGAAATTCGGCTTCTTCACGTCGAGCCAGGCGAATTCGACGATCCTATCAAGGCCTATTTCAGTCAAGCTAGTCTCAAAGACGCCGAGAAGAACTCTCTCAACTTTGATGCGTTATCATATTGTTGGGGAGACGTTACAGACCGGATCGACATTTTTCTGGCACCCAGTAAAGACGATATCAAGGTTGATGGAGTTCTTCAAAGATTCAGTGTCGGTCGGTCAGCTGCCGAGGCACTTCGACGATTGAGAAAAAAAGATGAAGCCTTGACAATCTGGATTGATGCCGTGTGTATCAACCAAGACGATCTCGAAGAGAGAGCTCAACAAGTCACCCTCATGAGCTCAATCTACTCACTCGCCTCGACTGTACACATTTGGCTCGGAGAAAACAACATCGGAGTCGAAACATGTCTCCACCTGATTCGAGATATTTGTAACTACAGCTACAGAAAGTGTCCTGGTGGCGAGCGCTGCTCATGCTCAGGGACTTCCCACACTCTATCATTGGAGGAAATGGATGCCCATATCGAAGCCCAGAAGAAGGAGAAGATTCCAACTTCTTTCCAGGGTATGTGGGAGGTTTTTGATATCCATGAAAAGAGTTGGTCAAGAGAGATCATCGACCTTGCTGGCTGGTACAACAACACACAGTTGTCTTTTCTTATGAGCACACTGTTCGAAAATCCCTGGTTCACTCGGGTATGGGTCGTTCAAGAAGCCTTATCTGCGAAACAGGCCCTGGTTCATTGCTCAGGCGAACAAGTTCCATGGGAAGAACTTTTGCAGGTCAATGCTTGGCTAGGAGATCCGCGCTTCCGAGGCCAGAGTCCGCATATCATGTCTCAAGCTATCATGCAACCGATTTGGAAGTCGTTGAAGCCAAAAGGAAGAACAACAGAAACTCCAATTACACCTATAGATGCGGAAGATACGGGAAAGCTCTCCGGTATCTTTGACATTTTCTTTGCGGGACTGGACCTCAAAGCAACAGATCCTCGGGACAAGCTATTTGCTCTCCTCACCTTTGCAGACGAGACTCATGTTGCCGAAGACTTGGATGATCTGATACGTCCCAACTACGACAAGCCTGCGGAACGAGTCTTTGCTGACTTTACTCGCTGGTGGATTCGAGAACACGGCTCACTTGATATTTTGTCCGCTGTCCATTGCCACCCAGCTCGAACTTGGCGAAGGACTGTTGGTTCAGACTACCACGAGATGGAACCTAACAGACCAACCTGGTCTGTCAGCAATATTGGAAACTCGAGGTGGGTTCAAGCAAATCTCAACGCTCGCTTCAAGTTTTCAGCACGAGGCAAAACAAAACCCAACAACGACCTTCTTAAGAGCTCAGATCCTTCAGTCATTCGACTCTCGGGGTACTACGTCTCCAAGATTGCTGCCATCAGCCACTATCCCATCGATCACCTATATCCCTTTGCCCATGATAATGGCGAGCAAAGCGACATATGCGCAGTCTTTGACAGGCTCTTTGATCCATGCGGATTCACAGGTCTCTGGACCTTGAAGCCCAATGACGAAACTGTTGAAAAGGCCCGTCACAAGTACCAAGATCACGTCGGAGCCCACTGGAACTACGTCAACCGGCCAATCCTACAAGTTCTGACTCCCACTGGCACGCCAGAGCTGGAATGGTACAGGACAGACTTTGTGCCTACGTGTCTTGATCCTTGCTTCTTTGTCGCTGAAAATGGACAGTATGGTTTATGTCCTTGGCCATCCAAGGTTGGAGACGTGATTGTGGTGCTGCATGGTGGAAATGTGCCGTATCTGCTGCGGCCGGTGAAGAAGGAAGATGGGTCGAGTGATGGGGTGTATGAGTTTATTGGTGAATGTTTTGTGGATGGGATTATGCATGGGGAGTTTCTGCAGTCTTTGGGGGCTATGGCGGAAGTACATGAGATTTTTGATATTATCTAGTCTACGAATAGGATCTTACGAGTCAAGTGCTGCATTCGTACTTTGAGGGTTTCAATTGTTGATATACATATACAACCCGTGATGAAACGATGAACTAATCGGACGCCATAAAAGTGTAAGATGTGAAAAAATGAAGGCTACAACAAGAAACTATAGAGCTCGAGCCCGCCAGTACTTGACAGCATAGTAACCAAGCAACCCAGTTCCCGAAAGGAGCGTGGTCAAAGCCAATACCAAACCTGTCACAATTCCCTGGTTGAAGAAGCCAATACCTCCCGCTCTCTTCAATCTCGCAATCTCGGGAAGTTTTGTCGTTGCTTCCCGGTCCAGGGCAACTAGCTCATGAGGAGAAGATGCACTCATAAACTTGGCAAGCTTCTTGCTGAAAGAAGAACTTGTCAGGTATTTGGGCTTTGGCTGAGAAAAGAGATCCTGTTGGTAGATGCCGTAGTTGTTTGGTTGCGGGGGATGACCCTCGGGAGCAATCGGTGAGTCTATTACCTCTCAGCTTGGTTATATCACTCGAGTATCATGAATACTTACACATTAACTCGGTCGGAATTTGGTTCACAAAGCTGACAGACGCATCGACGAATTGACACATATACTTCGCCATGTTCGGGGTAGTAAACATGTATGCTGCTGCAAGTGGTCCAGAACTATACAGATTAGAAACAGTTCTGGGGAATACCAGTCAACTCTTACCTCCTGGATGAATCGATTGCGTCGTCCATACTAGTGACGGAGTGAACGACAAGACAGCCCTCCCTGACCTTCAACCCGAGTAGAGAAGATTTCCTAAATGTACTTAGCATCAACTTCTGCTTTCGTCTTTGGCTAAACATACCTATCTTCAACGTCCAGTATGAGCCCGCCGGGCCCTGATGATACAGTATGAGCAGAGCCGTCTTTTTCAACTTGTCTAGCCAGTTCAGACTTTGGGCCCTTGCCAGCTCTCGAAGCCCCAGCAGGACCGGTCAGGAAGTTGGTGCTTTGCTGAACGAGAGCGCTCAAAAGATCCTTCTTTACCCACTCGTTTACGAAAACGACATCTGGGGCATATGGAGACTTTCCACCGAGACCGAAACGAGAAGAAACTAGGGCTTTTGCTGCTGCTTGCACATCGGCGTCTCTCTCCACGAATGCGAGAACTGGTGCTTTCGGGTTGGAGACCAGGTCTTGATTTGATGTTGAATTTGTTGAGCCATTCTGGAGGACTCGAATGTGTGGGTGGTTGATGTCTGCTGAGTTCACTTGCTGGTTTGTGACTTCCAAGATGTCTTTATCTAGAGACTCTTGAATCAGACTTAGTACAAGAGGTGGTGTTTCCAGCAAAGAGTTTTGTGTCTATCAGGGTCAGTCATGTATGTGAAGCTTATATCTCTTGACATTTACCTGAACTATCACGCAGTTACCTGCTGCAAGAGCCGGCACCAAGGCTGCAATGAGGCTGTAGAAGAAGGCATGCAAAGAAGGCTCAATGACTACAATGCCAACTGGACTCCGGCTGTCTGCATCATCGCGTCCCTTTGAGATGGCATATTCGTCTTCAATACACTTCTGCGGATCAATTGATGCAAAGGCATCCGCGATACATTGTAAGGCGAGCCAGTACTCGCCCTTGATTTCGGCTGGTCTGTGATTGGTGTCCTTCTTGATGGCCTCTTGGATCTGGGCCGCGTTATCTGCAAGAGTACTGTGGAGTTGTTTGAGTTGAGTCTTTCTGTAGAAGGGATTCTGCGTGCGGCCGTCTATGGCAGCGGATCTGACTGATGCGAATGGCTTCGTCATTGTGGGTGGAGTGTATGGCTAAGATGCTACTGAACGGGCTGGGTGAAGGCATAAAGCAGTATCGGGAAACAAACACCCAAATAAGCGAGTCTGTTTTCCCTGGAACGCATCCAAGGAAATCACATGGTTTCAGTAATCTTCATTGGAGGTCCCCCGACGAGCTCGGGAAGTGGTCCGGGAGTCTCCTCCACATGCCGAATAGTAATCTCCCCGCGACCCGGCCGACGACGGTCCGGCATGGCATTGAGCTGCCGAACCGCGAGCGAGCCGAAAGGCGAGTTGGGGAGTACACATTGCTTACAACACAAAGCTTGCCTGCCAGTATCCATCATTCCGCTCAGCATCATCACCGCCTACCAAGCTCGTCCTCAGCACATCAACGACTCTCTTTATACCAAATTGAACATGGCTACCACAACCACAACTGAATCAGTCACTGGGCTAAATGGAAACTGGCACAGCAATGTGTTGGCAGACTACGAACTCCACCACTCCCAGCCCCAGTCTTGCGAGACTGGCACCCAGCCGGCACCGGCTGCATCCCCAATCGACCGCCAGTGGGATACAGAACACCGCCGTGTGCCTGCCTACAGGGCCATAAACAGAACCAGAGATCAGTCTGAAGTTAGGGTCTACACAAGCGCAGTGGAGCGTGTATTCATCACAGTTATGTTTACAGGCCTGCACATCAACGCCGTATGTCTTCTTTCAACTCTGTAATGGCTACTTACTCATTATTGTGATTTAGGGTGCTGCACAGTATTGGAGAGCTTCTTTCGGAAAGTTGACAGATAGGGTGTTCAGATATCAAGTGGGAGGAGAGCTATGAGTGTGGAAGTATGTAGTTGTTTGTCCTTTTCATTGAATATTCGCCTCGATGTTGACATTTTTCGAATGCTCAACTGCAGATATATGTGATTATACTACTTTACAACTCGACTATTTTGATGCCTTGACCCCCTGCATCGTACCATAATCCTCGCCCAGTTCCTTTCCCTCCACAGTAATTGGCGATGAAGGCTGCAAAACATAGAGCATTCTTGCCCAATCCTTATCGCTAGCATTCCTCCAGGCGTGCATAGTCCCTCGCTGCACGCAAATATCACCCCTCTTCAGTAACTTGGTCTCTCCAGAATCCAAGATGAGCTCAACCTCTCCTTCAAGAACAACCCCATAATCGAGGCTCACGGTGCGGTGCATAGGAGACGTGATGCTAGGGCCCATATCGACGTAGCGTAGGACAGTTCCCGTCGAGACTGTAAGTCCGGGTGGACTACTTAGAAAGTCCTGGTAGGTTTTGAGGTCGGCCCCGTTGTTCAGTTGGATGGGGAATTCTCGGGTGACATAACAAGAAGCGAATGAAGCAACTTTGTCCGGGAGTTCATAGAAAGGTGCTTCCTCGGGTACGGACGAGTCGATGATTGCTTTTCCGTCGCTGTTGTGAGAGGTGATGTAGCGTTTTGGGTGGCTGAGCTTTCCTTGGAGTGCCATGGTTGAAGTTGATTGTGCTAGGGTAGGTGATTCAGTATGATTATTGATGCATAACTAAGCCGTAGGCTGAAGCATGAGGTATTCTATAGTGTCGTGATGCTTTCAACGCGGCCCCCTGCCGCCCTGAATTGCCGATCGGGATGTGGAGAGACACGCCCGACTTTGACCTTACCCCGTGTCTTGGCGCTCCGGAGACAAAATCCGGGGCCGACTTCCGAGCCGGAAATCAACTGTTTGGAATACTTCATGATGGCAGGTTGCGTTTGATGGATAGGGACACTTTGCCTACCCCAGCGCCCTGATTAGCTACGACTATCTTGAGAGACCAGACACAATGGACTTTTCACACCATTTTTCAGACCAGAATATCCCATTTGGCATTGCATCTTCTAGCAAACACCAAAATCCTCAAGCTGTTACCAGGCTAGGGAATACGGTGCTATTCCTCGCCGACCTTCAAGATCATGGACTATTCAGTAGTCTTCCGAAGGGGGTGTTTAAGCAAGACACCCTAAACGAATTTGCCGCCCTCCCGAGATCTCAGTCTGTGGAGGTTCGCAAGATAATTCAAAACGTGTTCCGTCAGGATGGTATTGAAGGGTTCCCTTCCATGGCGCGAGAGGATGTATCATCTGTTACGATGTATCTGCCTGTCGAAATAAAGGACTTTTCAGGTACTTGGTCTCTTATAAAACACAGAGCTATGCAATTACTAACTATTCAGACTTCTCCTGCTCTCTCGAACATGTAACAAATGCAGGACGCATCGTTGTGGGAAGCACACAGCCGCCCCCTTCATTCTTCAAGTTTCCTATTGGGTACCAAGGACGCACGAGCTCCATCGTCGTTTCTGGGACAGATATTGAGCGTCCTATGGGACAATTCCGTGACAAGTCTGTTCCGGATCCCCTCAGCGAGAAGGCCATCGTTTATGGACCTTCGCGGCAGGTCGATTACGAAGTTGAGCTTGCGGCGATTGTTGGAAAGCCGCTGCCGATGAAGCAGAGACTGAGTGCTGAGGATGCTGAGGAGCACATTTTTGGTTTCGTTATTCTCAATGATTGGAGTGGTAAGTATGTCACTTGTCGGTGTGGTGACGGAGACTAACAGGATTTATAGCCCGTGATATCCAAGGATTTGAGATGAATCCCCTTGGGCCCTTTAATGGGAAGAGTCTAGGCACTTCTATATCTCCATGGGTAATCACACTAGAGGCCTTGGAAGGATTCAAAACCAGCGCTGGTTCTCAGCAGGATTTGCTACCTTCGTATCTTCGACGCTCCAAGCCTTCAACTTACTCCATCACCATGGAAGTCGAGATCCTAACTGGCTCAACCGCCACAGAGATTGGTGTCTGTCCTGTAGACTCCCTGTACTGGAGTCCGCCTCAGCTCCTCGCACATGCCGTTAGCTCCGGCAGCGCGCTCCGAACCGGGGATATCTTGGCAACAGGGACAATCAGTGGCTCCACTGATGGAAGTCACGGCTGCTTGCTTGAGACGACTGAAGGCGGTACAAAGCCATTGATGCTGAGTGATGGATCACAGCGTACATATCTCGAAGATGGGGATGTTGTGAGGATCACTGCTGTGGCAGGAGAGGCTTCGTCAGGGGTTGGGTTTGGTGAATGTATTGGTCGACTAACGCCAAGCCGTCTTCTCTAGACAATAGATAATTTATATATCTTTCTACAAGAACCCCTGAGATGCCTTTCCATCGTAAATGCACATAGTCCCCGGTTGCATCTGTCCCGAAGTAATTGTGACTGCTTGACAACTGAGAGAGAGCGTTCTGGCTCCTTTACGAAAAGTCTACAAGTACTTGGAAACTAGAGAGGGATTTTGGAATTCTTTTAAGTGATCAAAAGGGCCATGTCAATTACATGGAACTTAAAACCTTACAGTCGAAAACTTCATGAACATGAATCTACTCAACCCGTCTTGCATGCGCGAGATCATCAACACCACGTCCTTCTTCCACCTTACTCTCAACAATTCCATATACCGGTATCTCCGAGAATCCAGCGGCAATGTGATGAAGAGTCGGCAGATTCTCCCAGTTCTCTTCCGTAAAGACGAGTCGCCCTCCACTACCAACAGTCACTGTATCAACCTCTGGCGTGTTCTTCGCTAGTCCATTCTGGAGAAAGACTGGATAAGCTGCATCTGCGACTCCGGGCTGGCCAACTGCCGGCACGTATCTGTAGACCAATAGACCTTCTTCTGGAGACGGGGGATTGCTGATGACTCCGTTGGTCAAGACGTTTGCTTCTTTCGCGAGACCATCTAGGCTCATCTCGGCAAAAGTGGTGCCTCTCCAGCTGCACCGAATGCTCGCAGTCGCATCTTGCTTTTGAACATCAATGTCGCAGTAGATCTTTGGCATGCCCAACTCCTCTCGACCAGTTACGATTGGGTCTGTCAGAGATTCGAGAAGGACCGCAAGGAACGAGCCGCGTAACTTGCTTCCATCCTTCTTCTCATACTGAACGCCATGAATCCATAGACCAAAGAAATTGTAACCACCTCCGCCGAGCCACTTCAAATCTTTGAGTTCAGTGCATTGAAAGGTGGCTTCGGCAATGGTTCCGGGTTGGTAGAAGCTGAATGCAGGCGTTGGTAGCAAGGTCTTTAGATGCGTAGCAGAAGTCTTGAAGCGAAGTTTGTAGGTCGTGAATCGTGAATCTTGCGTGGGAATAGGTCTTCCGTAGTGATCCTGGCGTGGACTTGGCATGGGCCCAAAGGAAACAGGGGTTCTCCAATAAACACCGCCATTCCGAGACCACAAGAGTTCCTTGAGTGCCCGTGTCGAGTTATGCCATTCATCATGGCCAAAGTTGTAGCCCATAAACTCCATGACTGCAAGTAATTAATATCCTGAGGAATAGTCTAGGTAAGGGTCTTACTGTTAAAGTCACCGCGGTTTTCGTCATTGAGATCCATGCCGGCCTGCCGAGTAAACTCTTGAACCTTGTGGGCTCGGTGGTCGCGAAGTCTCTCGTAAAGAGCAAGTCGATTCGCAATGTCGTCTCTACAGGTGCCTCGTGGGAGCAGTGCGCAGAGGGATGCGGCGTCTTCGATTGCGATGCCACCTATTATTGTCAGCAATTAATGTCTCTGGGAGATTTGTTGTCTTTTTAATACCTCCTTGTCCTTGATCTGAGAGGTTAATGTCAGTAATATATCCTCTTATCGTATCATCACTGGAGACTCACGAGGTAGAAATGGATGTGCGGCATCCCCTAGCAGAACTAGTCGCCCCTTGTACCAAGTTGGGATGCGCTCCATATCCAGCAGGGTCCAGACCTTGAGCTCGCTACTGTCAACCAACTCCAGAAGGGATCGAACCCTCTGTTCAAAGCCTTTGTACACATCAAGGAGTAGTTCCTTGCTTCCTCCTTGACCCCAGCCTATGTTCTAGGTCAGCCATCTAGGTTCTCAATGCGATCCTCAGTAAGGCTTACCATCTCCTTTCGAGGCAGTGGCAGAAATTTCGCTCGGGTGGATGCCCACAAAGTTCATCACCGTGTTGTTAGAGCAGGGATACATGATTAGTCTCCTGTCGTCACCCATCCACATAGTCAGATAGCCCTGACGATCTAGGAACTCCTTGGTGATTGGGTTGTTTCCGATCCTTTCGCAGGGAATCATGAACCGAAAAGCACTCTTGCCGGACCCATAGGGTTTGACGTCTGGTCCAGCAACGATGTGTCTTGTGATTGACTGTGGCTTGTCAGAATACGTGGTTAAAATGGGAGATATCTGCGAGATTCTCTTACGCTGACGCCATCTGCACCTAGAACTAGGTCCCCGGAGATCAAGGTGCCGTCAGCAAGCTTGACTGTGGCAGTCGATGGGTCAACATCTACTACTTGGCTTGATGTTTGAAGGACAGCGGGTGTCCCCGGGCCTTCAGAGGATACAGCAAGCTTCTTGAGTTCTTCATGTAACTGAACACGATGAGATAGAACCCAGGGCTGTATTAAGTCATCAGTATCAACTCGTCAACAAAGTAGGATTTGACCGGGCTCATACATGCTGCCAGATGCGAAGTGCCTTTGAAAGATCATTGTCAAACTTGAGCTTTCCAGCAGCATCGTATTCGGTTACCTACATGTCATTAGCTACTGCCATTCATGCCTATCGTATAACATTACTCACTCCATTGACTGGATTTGCACCGAACGTTTCGGGGAAAACTCCGAATCTCCTGAGGATGCCATGGCAGTTGGGTGCAAGATGAATGGCTGCTCCAGTTTCCTTGGCCAGGCGAGAGCGTTCAAATAACTACCAAACGTAAGCTTGGGGTTGTTTCGCCCGGCAGAAAGGTGGACGCACAGTCACTTCATGGCCCTGTTGACGCAGGCCCAGAGCTGCGGTCAATCCTCCAATGCCTATACTGTGTTAGTCATGTAAGTGTCAAGAATATTCTATATGGTACTCGCCTGCTCCAACCACCAAAATCTTCAAAGGGGCTGCTTCTGAAGTGCCAGTCATGGTTGGTTGCGTGATATTCGAGACTCCAGTTGCAAAAGCCGACAGATGACTGGGCAACACTCACAAAAGTACTAATCACTCGGCATGCGACTTGGATAGCCACCGGCTGAATACCCCATGACCTGACTATACCATCCTGGCTGCATCATGACTTAGTTACGCATTCCCGGGAGATTCCCGATATGGAATCCGGGGAAGTCTGGGGGCCATCGGGAGTCGGCCCCACGTAAGGTTACGGATCGGAACCCTCCACATGGCTCAATACCCGGCGTATCTTGCATCATGACGTTTTGGATATTCAAAAGAAGCAGAATGTAAGCGGACTTGGAGTAATCATCAACACCGAGCCTTGTGTCTGTTGTCAATCACCCCTGCTCACACTTGTGCTCATTCGCCACAATGCCTAATCAGATTAAGGACATCCACACCGTGGATGATACATCCTTTCCATACATCTTTGAGCAAAACGCCACAGTTACTCTCAAGTCGGGGTCCGGTTTAGTCCGATGCAACGTTTATCGTCCCAAGGGTGCCGATAAGGTGCCTGTTCTTGTCACCTACGGTCCATACGGAAAAGACATTCACTACAAAGAGTAGGCTCCCCTCCATCCTTTCCTGCTCATCTCTAATACGCCACAGCTTCCACCCCAAGTCTTTTTCAGAGGTCAATCCCCAGCACAAGTCTGAGCATTCAGCATGGGAAACGCCAGACCCGGGCTTCTGGACCAAGCATGGGTATGCCGTTGTCCGCGCGGACGAGAGAGGTCTTGGTCAATCACCTGGCCTCCTCGACACCATGTCCAGGGGCACAAGTGAGGCCTTCTTCGATGTAGTTGAGTGGGCAGCAGAGCAGCCATGGTCCTCGGGCAAGGTTGGTCTCTTGGGTATTAGCTACTACGCCGGAAGTCAATGGCGAGTCGCAGCACGTAAGCCCAAAGGCTTAAGTGCTATTGTGCCCTGGGAAGGAATGTCGGACTACTACAGGGACAGATGCCGACATGGAGGTATCCTTTCCAATAGTTTTATTAAGTTTTGGTGGAATCGACAGGTCATTACGAATCAGTATGGACGGCCAGGTCGAAGCTCGCGAAATTGGGGTCCTGACACGATCGAGGGCGATCTACCTGAAGAGGAACTCGAGGCAAACCGGCAAGACCAGACCAAGGACAACGTGGAGAATCGATTCCGAGATGAGCCTTACTACGCGTCCAAGGAGTATGACATGGGGGACATCGAGGTGCCGCTGTTATCTGTCGGCAACTGGGGAGGCATCTTGCTTCATCTTCGAGGAAATATTGAAGGGTATACGCACGCAGGATCAAAGTTCAAGTACCTTCGAATGATTACGGGGCGCCATGATCTTCCTTTCTACTACGAGGAAGAAGTCAATGTCCAGCTCAGCTTCCTGGATGCTTTTCTCAAGGGTGACGACCGAGTCGGCTGGTCTCAGGAGGGCAAGGTTCCCCCTGTGAGTCTTGTACTTCGAAAAGGAAACGTGGGGTTCAACGACGCCGAGAAGGAAAAGGTTTATCTTCGCCGTGACGAGAACGAATGGCCGATCGCGCGGACCAAGTACACCAAGCTCTTCCTCACGCCGGACCTAGGCCTATCCTGGAACGGATCAAGCAACGACCGAAAGAAGCTATCTTATAAAGCCCTTGGCACGCTAGAGAAACCGGAGCTTCTCCAATTCTCGACGCCGGCTTTTGAGGCGGAGACGGAGATTACAGGACACATCGTTGCCCACCTCAACGTCTCGGTTACTCCAGATCCCACAGGACCGACGCCGAGCGACATTGATCTATTCGTCACTATCCGCCACATCGACCCGTCCGGGAAGGAGGTCTTTTACACGGGCACGGCGGGAGACCCCGTTCCCGTGACTAAAGGTTGGCTTAGGACATCGCTGCGACAGGTTGATCAGCAGCACCATAAGCACCGAGAGTGGCTTCCCCACCGAAATTACACCAGCAAGGATGTCTTGCCTGTGATACAGGGTGAGATCTATGCCGTGGACATTGAGGTTTGGCCAACCAATGTTGTGGTCGAAAAGGGTGGTAAGCTTGTGTTTGAGGTTTCATCGGGAGATACTCAGGGATCGGGCATCTTTTTGCACGATGATCCGACAGACAGGTGAGATTTCAGTTAATTAATTAAAGAGTAAAAGCTAACAGGAAGCAGGTCTGCTGATGTTTTTCAGGGGCTTAACAATATTCACTTTGGACCCCAATTTCAGAACTACATCACTCTGCCCATCATTCCTAGCTAGATGTTGTCCAGGAGATTCCATCGCACCTATTTTTAAAATGCTATATGATCGCAGGACGGGGAATTAGACTTAAAGTATCAGAAAAATAAACCTCTTGTCTTGACTCTAATAGCAACGAGCGAGATCCAAGTGCCCAGTTATTTACTCTCAATAGGTACAATATTATCCAAAAGATACATCGTGATATACCCAAGCCATTGCGTACCAAGCCCAAATCAAAAGTCTCCTTGCCAAAACGCACTAGTTATGAAGTAGAATTATTACATGGAAGTACACCTTCCGACCTCCCTCCTTGTGTAAGACTCCTTATTTACAGCATGCATCCAGCTACAACGGCAGCAATCGCAAGCACCCCTCCCATGGTACCCATCTTGTTGCTACCGGCTCCGTTGACAGGCACAGCAGGCGAAGGGGTTGAGGCAGGCATAGAGCCAGTGGGCGCTGCGGCACCAGATGACATGGAAGAAGACCAAGAGTCGTCAGTGACGACAGTCAGAGGTTTCTCGGTGCAAGATATAGTTGGCAGCGCGGAGCGCGTCACCATGTCGGGTGTCGAAGAGTGAGGGGTACAACTACTGCAAGTGATAGTAGTCGAGACAGACTCGGCAGCCTGAGCTCCTGAGAGGACTGAAAGGTATGTTAGTCACTGACATGAAGCGCGCGTGAAGAGGGAAGGATATTTCTTACGAGTGAGGGTGAGGGCGATGTAGAACTTCATGGCTTCTGAGGTGGCGTAGGATGATGGAATGAGTGTAAGACAGAGCGAATGACGATGCTTGAGACAGGAGCAAAGAGAAAGGAGATTGAGATATTATGAATTACTTGAAAGTCGATGGCCAGGAGACAGAGGGCTCAAGATCAACATCCACCTCATTCAACTCATCAATACTTACACGCATACCGACAGTCCAAGCTGCTACTTACCAATTCGGATGCGAATGCCGTCCTCAAGTCGAGCCTAGCAAGGATATCAGTAGGATAATTGTTGTATCAGCCCAAACCAATTCATCCGAACATCAAGTCTATGATACCATTCCAACACTAACCATAGCGCACGGCCAATAAGTCCTAACTACATTTTCCCGCAATGTCTTGGAATCAAAGACATGCGGTTGGAGATTGAAGCGAGCTAAAAACGTCGTTAGCCTCCCGGAAAGATGACATCCGAGATCCACACTCTCCGACCGATTCGGACAAAACAAGTTTCCACGCTAGAGGTAAGGACGGGACTGTGAGATGCCGTGCGCGGATCCCCAGAGTCCCTGCCGATCATGTTCTGTTTCTGCTCGATTCCCACACGTGTCTAGTGCAGTGTTTTGACCTCCAAGCCCTTCCGTGAGTAGACGGGACGAGTTCCGTACACGATAATAGGTTCACTTTACTTACCTAGGTAGTTAGCTTGTGCTGCGGCACTGCCCGATCTGCTCGTTGTGAGCCATATTGGATTTCGGTAGATTGGTGATGGACGAGACGGAGCTCGGAACGGATGGGAACTGTCCGACGGTTGAATGCAGGGAGGGAGATTGCTGATGACGATGGAAAAGCGGTTGAACTTGATTCTTCACGGCAGATGGTATTCATCCCAATGGCTTCATTGTAAATAAAACCAGTAGCACTCGCACACTAAAGAGCCACTCCTACAACACAAGCTCGCTCATTCCTAAGTCACCATCACCATAATTCCTTAATATCCTCACTCTCACATCCATCACATCAAAATGTTCTTCTCCGCTGCTACTGTTGTCCTTGCGGCCGCTGGCCTTGCCTCTGCTGCCCCTACGGTTCAGAAGCGTGCTGCCGAGATCAACGACGGAGTCATCCTGAACTATGCCCTCACCCTTGAGCATCTCGAGGATACTTTCTACCGTGAAGGTCTTGCCAAGTTCAGTGAGAAGGACTTTTCCGATGCTGGTTACGACTCGACCTTTTACAACAACATCAAGA
>JAALXN010000619.1:0-30572 GCA_012978555.1 Fusarium drepaniforme
TACGCTCTGGCAGTCCCCGCGTAAGCAAGGAGATTTTGTTCCACAAGACGAATCCATTTGTAAGCTTGACATGAATCTATCCGACCAAGGGCGCGAATGACGTCGAGAAAACTAGAGCACCAAGGGCTTAGAGGACACGTATAAGAGTCTGTGTCTCACGCAAGGACCAGAAGCAAGCCGTACACAGGCAGTTTACCACAACCACACACTCAATACACTACACTCAAACAGTTGATTCATAAACATGACAACCAACATCCCCAAACTTACCCTTTATCGATTCAACGGGTCTTGTGCCCTCATCCCTCACGCTCTTCTTCTTCACTACAAGATCCCCTTCTCAGCCATTCGAATGCGAAGTGGCCCTGATGGATTTGAAGCAGCGGATGGAAGCTTCACAAACGCCGAGTATCGCAAGATTCATCATATGGGCTATGTGCCTGCACTTGTCGTCGATGACGACGAGGTCATCACCGAACTACCCGCCGTGGTAGGCTACATCTCCTCTCTCGTCCCCGATGAGAGCCTTCTGGGCATTACAGCACTTGAGAAGGCTAGGGTCACTGAGTGGCTGGCTTGGCTTTCAGGAACTGTTCACGGCCGCGCCTACGGCATGATGAGGAGACCAGGACGCTTCAGCGATGATCCTTCCACTTTCAATGGCATCCGCGCCAAGGGCAGAGAGGCTGTTGATGAAGCGTATGCCAGAATTGACAACAGACTTCAAGGCAAGGAGGTTGCAGTTGGCAATGCTTTGACTGTGGTTGACTTTACCTTGTACATCTTTTACCGATGGATACTGGAACTCGAGGTCGACGTTGAAACTGTGTACCCTTCTCTATACAAGCATGGAAAAGCACTCGAGAAGCTGCAGGGCGTCAAGGAGGTGTTGGAGATTGAGCAACTCGACGCGCCCGATTTTTCCTTTCCCCTTGGGGGCCGAAAGTCTGAGCAGTGAGAGCCAGTCACTCTCTCTATTGTGACCCAATTCCAGGAGGGCACATTCATCAGTTGTGGCTTTGCTATTGTCGTCATTCTGAAACTAGTCTCAGATAAGCTGCCGTGTATGCGCGCAGCTGTGGTGTTGCATTTCTGCCTGACATTCTTGACCGAGAGCTGAACAACCCTCATTATCTACCCGGGCAACCATTTTCTATTTGGGGGCATGTTCTTCAAAGTTGGTAGGACCAGGCTGACTTTAAATAAACTGTATAGACCAAAAGTCGTTTCTTCACGTATGCTGACAAGTCCTACACGTCTAGTCTCCTTTGGCCTTGGTCACTCGGCGTGAGTCGTGCACTATTAAATAGTCACATGATGGAAGCCTGGCCCCCAATCCCGCATAATCTCGGGCACTACCGATGCAAGTGATTCGGTCACGAACCGGTAATGATAATATCCGTATGTATCTGGGGGAGAGAGTCACTCCCACAGCCGTGGGTGGAATCAGATGCTCTTACTCACACCTACACAGATGTGGCTGGTAGAACCGCGCGGATGCCACGCAAAAAGTTCACGGCTCTTCCTTTCTTTATACTGCAGTGTAACCCCTAAAACATGCCATTGAGCCTCATTTCAAGCCCAACAAGGCGTTAAATCGTGAGACGGCTGAACCTCACACCTGCAACAATGGATGGATGATCGTCTGACAGGGGGGGTGACGCGAGATGACGCCACATGATTGGTCAATGTAGAACCTTCACAGGCGCGGGTTTGGTTGGCCCAGCCCTCTGAACGCACAGTTGTGGTGTGCGAAATCTAGAACGCAATTGCGCACTTGATTCTCAACTTCAAATACAGGCTACTGGACGTTAACTCGGCCCGATCCGCTCATCAAATAAATTTGGCAATTGCATGGCTCTCAACTTGTACTTGTCCTCCCAGGAAGCCCCTGCAGTAGCTTCATCTAAACATCATGGCCCGGCGGATTCTTTCCTGCCGGGGGAACGGCTCCCCTGGCCAACAACAACAACAACAACTACAACCGCGAGCACTAAAAGACGAACCTGACAACAATAACAACCAACCAGCGTCTTCAATCTACCATATTCCATACAGACCTGTATCAGATCCTCCACACGGATCATCTCTGCCTTCGCCACTTGCCAACTCAGCTGGCATCAAGCGGGAACGGTCCGGCCAACCACGGACCCCTACTCAAAATCAACGTTTCCAAAGCTCAGACTGGTCCAGTTCCGAAGACGAACTGGATAGCAGTTCTTCATCCAGTGACAGCGACTCAGATGACAGCTCATGCGTCGAGGGCAAGCATGACTGGAGAGACGCCGTCCCTGCATACGTTTTGCCCCAAAACCATCGGTTCCAAGATATCAGACCGGAACTGGTAAAATCCATCCTAGATTCTCTTGAAAGATGGATGAAAACTACTCGATACGTTTCGCCGCCTGACGACAGGTTGCCACCCCGGAAAAGACTCCGGACATCACACTGGCAGGAGGGTGAAGACAGCGACGACGGGTTCGTGGTTGTCGATCCTCCAGCTGGGTACTTTCACCTAGCTTGCCCACTCTACGTTGCCAATCCGGCCAAATATCAAGATTGTTTGCTGCATCATGATCTGCAGTCCAACGAAGACGTTATCCGCCATATTTGGCGAAACCATATGAAGCCACCATACTGTCCTATTTGCTCCAAGACTTTTGAGAGTATATCCAGCAGGGATTCCCACATCCTGGAGAGGAAGTGTGAGCTTCGTGACCTACAGCCCATCGACGGCATCAACTACTACCAAAAGTCCAAGTTGAAACGACGAGACCGGGTTTATCACGGTGAGGCAAAGCGCTGGAGACGCATCTACGCCACCGTGTTCCCCAACTCGGACCGTTCTGCTTCTCCGTACCTAGATAAAGGATGTGGAAAAGCTGTTTCCATGGCTCGAGATTATTGGGCGACAAAGGGGCGACGCAGTGTCGCCAGGTTCCTGGAGAGCAGACAATTGCTCGGCAACGACTATGAGGATGAGGAGGATGCGCAAGACGCATTGTGCAAGCTGGTACTGGAGGATGTGCTCCGGGAAATAGTTAGACGGTATGGGCGTTCGTGAGATTGTTGTGGGTAGGAGGATTGGGAATACACGGATATGGGTTTTGATGACTTATGATAGAATGATTTCATTCAAGTATACATACATAGTCTCCTTATTAGGTATGGGAGTAGGAATTAATTGGAACGTCTCTTTTCTCTTTTTCAATCACGACGTACATGCGCCATATCCAACAGACGGTTTCGGCCATGCTCTGAAATTATACCAGGTAGGTCAAGCTCCTTCATTCCAGATCACCTTCAAGGCTGTATAATACGCAGACTCTGCGGGTTTCAAAGCCCTCTGAGTGATCAACTACCACTTAGCATCTCTCTACAACACCAGGGCTAGGCTGTGGGGTATAATGTTACACGATATACGGTGATATATGTCCAATTGGTAGACCTCTGAGCAATAACCTCAAGGGCTAGCGTCGACGGTAGAGCTTTTGGGTCAAGTCCGGATTTCTATATCCCAAAATACCTTTGTCTCAAATAAAAAAACAGTACATCCGGCCCAGTGGTCGAGTTCAGGGGGAATTCTTCGGAAGTTCAGCGACCACGGGAGCTCTCCAAGAGCCATGGATTGTTTTTACAGCCATATTATTGAAAAGAAAGCCTATTTGCAGGTACAATAGTGGCAGCTTCAAGGGGTCCTAGCTAGTAACACCCATGCATGACCTTGAGTTTGCTCAGGTGGGATACCCAACCCCTGTGTCCTGCAGACAATCCTTAGCAATATGAGCTCCTTCGTTAGTGGCTCTATGTCTGCGACGCTGAACATGGTTACAAGCCTGAAGCATACAGTAATTTTCTGCAAATTACAACACGGCTTTCCCACATTGGAGGCTCCAAGGAACACTCAAAAGTCACCCAGGAATCCTTATCTTTGCGCCATGTTGCTCTGAGCCACTGCTGGGCCAACAGCCCAAAGTCATGTACGGCCGAATGGGTCAGGTTTTCAGCAACGCATATTGCTTCATCGCAGAAACCTCAGCAGCTAGGTCCGACGAGGGCTTTCTCACTCATCGAACAGTCCACCACTCTTTGCTACCATCGAAACTCCCGTTGGGGGAATCCTCCATATTTCTAAATTCACAGAGAATTCTCACCAAGGCTTGCAGTTGGCACCTTTACACACTCGTGGGTGAGCACTAAATACTATGCAAAAGCCGATCAATGCTGCCATGCTCGGTTCTTGGAATAGGGTAATTTATGCCGGTCGGCGAACCTTGAATATTGGGATGAGGGCTACCAACAATGGAACTTACTCACGACAAGCCCGCCGAAAGCAACCCCTGGGCTATGCCTCATGAGACAAGCCAAGGGAACACAAAAGGAGCGGTTTATCTTGATGAATCATATTGGCTATCACTTATCTCTCACTTCCAGGCACTCGTCCTAGTCGAACCCCCCGCTGATTCTATCCTCGGCGCCGAACCTTTCGGCCCATACTCGTCCCACTCGGCCCCTCTGGTTGCTGTCGGAAAGTAAATTCCGCTCTGCTGGGATTACGGGACAGAGTCTTCAAATGGGATAGCTTCTAGCCATTTGGATGCTAATTGAAGCATCTTTATCTAGGATATATTCATCTAACCACACTTTGACCACCGAAAATCGCCACGTCACTCAACATGCGTCTCACGTATCTTCCAGACTCGCCCCCGCCCCCCAACCTCTCGGCGGAAGATAAGCAAGTGTACGAGCGTGTCAAAGTACGCCGGGGGCCAGACGGTATGATACCTGGATTTTGTTTTGCTTCATGCTCCCGGAATAGCAGATGGTACGACCTGCTCTCACCAACAGTTTCCCTTCAGCTTGCGTCAACTTCCATCTCCAACGTCTGGCATAGACGTGGACGTTCCAGAAAGTGTCTTGGAGAAACTCAAGTCGACCGATTTTAACGATTAAGAAATTGTAGAGCTTACGGCCACAGTTGCTGCTTACAGCCTGGTCACCCGTTTCATGGTTGCTCTAGATGTTAGCGAAGGCAACGGAAACCCTTCCAGCATGGGTGAGATATGTTTTGACTGAACTATTTTGTGTCACTCAAGGTTCAAGAATGGAAATTCAGGCCCAAAGTGTTGGACCCATTGTGTTTCTCAAAGATGATATGTTGTTTGTATCGGCACGGCCTTGATATACGTATCGTTCAAAGAGATTGTCAATCTCACTGATGTTCAATAAACTTGACTTCATCTTGAAGCTGAAATTGACCAGACTAGTATTACCCATCATCTCCCCAAGAAGCTGAGGGGGCCACATTCTAGTACAATTGAGGGCGAATTCTTTGTCCTCGCCTACCAACTCGATGAAGCCCGATCCGATGCAGTTCACTTAGGATCCAAAGCAACAACCTCAATCTCCACTCGCATATCATCCTCTCCTAGTCGGGGGACTCCAACACAAGTCCAGATAGGATTGTGGTTAGGCATCCATTTTTTGAAATTGCGCCCCATGGCCTCGATCGCCTCATCGTTGATGGGTACGTGATAAGAGTTGACGCGAAACACCTGAGACCATCCTTTACCCCCAGCATCCCGCAGGTTCAAATCCACATTGGCGAATGCCTGGTCGATTTGTGCGTTAATCTCTTTGTAGATTACACCTGTATCGGGATCCCATCCCCCTGTTCGATCGTTAGCGATGAAAGATGATGATAGGGGACATAATCTAATGGAGGGTGAGGAGCTAGAGGTGCCCAGGGATAAATGAAAAGCACGCACCTTGACCGGCGCATTCGATCCGGTCGCCAACTCGGACAGCTTGATTGTAGCCGAAATTGGTACGGTTTCGTTCCCCGACGCCTTTATAGGCAAAGTATTGCAGCGAAGACATGATATAATATCCGTAACGTTGAGAATCAGGGAGATGGTGTTTTGTGCTGCCGCTGTCGCAGGTGAGATTTGTCGAGGGGAGATAGATAATTGGACCAGCTTTGAGGCAGGTTTTATGCTACCTATGCGAATGGCTCGGCGTTCCAATGTCCATGCCGGCTTCAAGTGTCATTGGATCCTATCTATCGGTGGCGATATTGACGCTTACCAATCAAGGGTATAAAGATAACGTAGGACTAGGTGGAACAAAGTTTAGTTGGTGTTTTGAATTATCTATTACGTTTGTTCCCCCCGGAGTTTCGATGGGATGATAAGAGGTGGGCTGACGTCGGCGCCGAGATTTAACTTTCCTTGGGGTGTTGTTGCTGCCGAGCGCCGATGATTTTATTAACTTGGGTAGTGTACCGATGTAGAAATGCCTCTGATTTAACTCCTGACATGTTGGTGTGACGCATTGAAAGAGCACTTGAACTTTGTGAACCTTTTGGTTGGCTTTCTCCATCTACCTACTCACAAGCCTGAGTAGCTACTACTGATCAGGAAACCGTAACGACACCTAACGATCAAAAGGGATACCATAGCATAGGTAGGTACTCCGCCTCTGTTGAGTAACGAACGACCCTCACTACCTACGTTGCTGAAACTCGAACACGAATCAGCCATGGATAACCCACGCGACCTAGAGAAGACTATGTCATCCAAGTCAAAGAACGGTGACCTTCAATCCGTTGGAGAAGGGACCGCAAGCCGCCTAAGCAATGGCCCACTGGCATTTTTGCGCAAGATCCTATTCGGGTCCGCCGAGTCACGCGGCATCGACCCCGTGCCGATCGAGGAGAGGGTTGACAAACGTGGACATTCGCTCTTCACTCTGTGGTTCACGGCGAACTGCTCGCTATTGCCGTGAGTTGGCCCATCGATTCCCTTACCTCGAGTAGCTAAACTGACCCAGCGAAACAGCATAAGCACAGGAATGTCTGGCACCTTCGTCTTCGGGCTATCACTCAAAGTTGCATCCGTCATCATCGTCTTGTCGACTCTTCTCTTCATGTTCCCCGTAGCTTGGATGGGCATGATGGGACCCAAAACAGGGCTACGGCAGATTGTTCAGACTCGTTACTACTTTGGGTACCTATGAGCCTGTCCTTGTCTTCTAAGAGATTTAACAGACAACTAACACACGACTTTGAAGGTTCTACCTAGTGCTTATTATCGCCCTCCTCCAACTCGCTACACTGGCTGGATACACCATAATTACATCGATCGTCGGGGGCCAAACGTTGGCAGCACTGTCGAGCGGATCTCTGAGTGACAAAGGCGGTATTGTCATCATCAGCCTCTGTGCCCTTCCCATCTCTTTCATGGGGTATCGGTGTCTGCACTACTTCGAGTCGTATTCATGGATCCCTTCTGTGATTGCCATCATCGTCACTGTCGGTGTTGGAGGCAAGCACCTTTCTCAGCAAGTGGAAACGAGCACGCCGACGGTTAGGCAGGTGCTGACATTTGTATCCCTCTGTGCGAGCTTGAGTCTCTCATGGGCCGCTCTTGTTTCTGACTTTTCAGTTTACATCAGTCCAAGCGTCCCACGGTCAGTATACCTGGACCTCATAAACCCCTCTATTATGCTGACTTCCCACAGGTACAGGATCTTCCTTTACGTTTATGCTGGGTACTGCATTCCCTCCATTCTCCTGCTGGTTCTGGGGGCCGCCATCGGTGGTGCTATACCTAATGTCACCTCATGGAATGACGCCAACAATGCCTATTCGGTTGGCGGTGTCATGTACTCCATGGTATCGTCTGTTGGCGGCTTTGGAAAATTCGTCGCCGTCTTGCTAGCCCTTTCGGTTGTTAGCCTCAACTCGTGCTCCTTGTACTCACTCTCCATCAGCCTGCAGTCCCTACACCCTATCCTCCTCCGCGTACCACGATATGCCTACTCTATCGTTGTTGCTGCCATTGTTGTTGGAGTGTCAGTTGCGGCGGCTGCCAACTTCTACGCCTCACTTTCCAACTTCCTGGGCGTTGTCGGTTATTGGACTTCTAGTTACGCTGGAATTGCCATCGTGGAACATCACTGGTTTCGTAAAGGCGACTATTCATCATATAACCCACAACATTGGGACGTTCGAGCCGAGCTCCCATCGGGCGTGGCGGCTGTGGCTGCCCTCTTCTTGAGCTTCGGCTTGATCGTACCTTCCATGGACGCTGTTTGGTACGTTGGGCCGTTTGCGTCCAAGATCGGTGATATTGGTATCGAGGTGGGATTTTGCCTCAGTTCAATCTTGTACTTCATTTTCAGAACGTTGGAGCTCCGCTTAATTCGGAAGTGACTTGGCTATTCTAGCAGGCAGTCAATATCTCTCTCTAAGCGGCTGCAGGTCATGGCGTGGTTATTTAGAAAATTCTCTTCAGCATGATCCTGCAACACTACTAGTCATCATAATTTACCTATGCTACAATAACCAGTCAACACACATCCTGCTCTCCTAGATGCTTGAAAGAAGCCCAGCTCAAGGAAAGTGTGTGGTGTTGAAGAGTCGGTTGCCAGTGTCAGTCGACCTTGTCACAGTAAACTTGTTCTCGGATAGTCGGAGCGCAACGAGGCTGATACCAAAAGACCGCATGAGTCTATACCAGTCATGGGTCTTGTCAGTCAACTCGGCTTGGACAACCCCAGCCACGATCACGATGCGGATTCTAGGATTAGAGGTGCGGATGCGACTGACGAACTCGGTAAGTGATATCCCACTGTTGACGACCGAGTCAACTAGGATCACCGTGTTTTGATGGTGCAGATGATGATCTTTGATGTCGGATGCAGAAGCAGCGTGGATGAACATGGCAGCAGGGAATGCTTCACTGACTCCACAAGCCATGGGTTCACCACCACGCATGAGAGCCACGATCGAAGTCTGCTTCTCATGCTTCAGTCGGTAGCCGCTAGTCTGGTTCCCCTGAACGTGTGGGATGGGATACTCCTCGACGCCAATCAGCTGTGAAACAAACTCGTTGGCAAGATACAATCCGACCCGTTGATGCGCAGCTCTCAGAGCAGGGCCGGCGACGGACGCATCACACATCGGGGACATCAACAGCTTCGCCGCACACTTCTCAGTGGCGTGCAACACCTCAAACCTCTTACGCAAGACCGATTCGACAAAGTCTGAGTCGTCGAGGCGCACCAGCGGCAGCTTGGTCTGGTCCAGACGGTGAGACACATGTCCAGGGAGGAGAGCCTGTCGTGCGTTGAATTGCCCATCTTCCAGGGCCTTGGCCAAGACCGCGTCCATACTGGAACTTCTGACCTGCTCCTCTCCGACCACGACGATGGCTTCGTCAGCCACTCTGAGCATTGGTATATCCAAGGGACTATCGCCAAATACCCAGGTATACAGCTTCCACACGTCGCGAAGTTGTGCAACGATATCGGCTTTAGTGGCTGGCAAGACCACGAATCCGTCAGAGATTCTCCCTCCACCCAGGACCTTCACAGTGCTAGAGAGGCCTTCCTTTTCCAAGACCTCTTCCCAGACACGACGAATTCCGCAGGTCACAACCACTGAGAAGACGTGCTTGTGCTCCGTAGCAGCCCGGAGCAGTGAGACAATCTCAGGATACATGACCACAGATGAAGCTGCGGTCTCGCACAGAGCATCGAACTCGTCGTCGTCGTCTGCGGCCTCCTCGTACAGCAAGTTTGCTTGATGAAATGCCTTGTCCGTGTAGCCCAGGGGACCACCGAAGAGTTCCTGTAGTGGACAAGTGCTTGTGCTTCGTGACGGGATCCGATCTATGTTCTGCCAGAACAATGCGCCTGCGTCCATCGGCGCCAAGGTTCTGTCGGCATCCAGAACTAAAGCGGTTTCTAGCTGACGATTGTCGACTTCGTCAAGGAAATAATTGAATAGGGTAAGCTTGTTTTCTTCGTCGTACATGACGCTGGTGTGAAGGAAACGCTTGACTGCAGCCCGGGCCTTGCTACACATGGATACTGGATCCGTGAGAACATGGAACAAGATACCATGCTGGGGGCAAAGATGACGCAGACCATCTACCTCCGCCTCCTGCCACTTGTGCAGATGTTCAACAGATGCCAAAGGTCGGTTCCTCAGCTTGTCGTTCAAACGGTACTGAAAGATGTGCTTGGCCGGGGTCTTCAAGTAGATGACGTGGGTAAAGACATCCAGGTCTTCTGACGTGTACACTGGTTGACCGGCAGTCACCCCCTCGGACCAGAACATGAAATGCCCAGTGACTATCGATATTTTGTCACTCCGAAGTGCCTTCTTCTTGATCTCCTTGATGGCTTGTGCACGCCAGCCTGTCTTTCGGTGCTCATCCAGACCCTGGAATGCTTCGAGGCCACCCGGCACGAGGCTGGCGACCATTTCAGAACCTTCGTAGAAGTCGCAATACTCGTGAGGGAGGGTTGTCTTCAGATAATTCATCACATAAGACTTTCCTGAGCCTGATATACCATAAAGTCCGATGACGATCGGCTCGTTGCTGGCGTGGGACTCCTGTCCGAGGTTAGTACTGTTTGGGGCAGACCAACAGATAAACGTACCATCGAAATGTCGACTAGAACCTGATCAGATACGGATTCCATTGTTGACAGTGTATCGCGCTTGTGTGAACATTTCAAAGTTGTTTTCGAGGTAAGTAGAAGGACAAGGTTAGGTGAAGGTATTTCCAAAGGGAGTTACAGAGGTAGTATTATACCTAATGAATGAACCGCAGGCCTTCTTTTGTTATACTAATCCTCCCATGCCCAAAATCTGCTTTACCATCAAACGCGTTGCCCTCAGAAACTGCCCGCTGGTTGACGGCTCTCAGACTAGGGTGGGCCACCCACATCATAGAAACGGACATTTTCCTTCCCAATCTGCAAGCATCCATTGTGATTCCCACGTCCTCGCTTGAGCAAATAAATCAGAACAGTGATTTTGTAATAGAAATACTCTAGAGGCTTGTTGATAACTGGTTGAGAAAACCTGTTTGACCTGGGATAAACTGCATCAACATGCGCCTCGCCTGAGTGCTCCTCCGGCCAGCCTAGAAAACATCTCCCAGTGTTTCATCTACGGAAGAAGCGGCCAAAAATATCGTAGTCGGCGGCAAACTCGCACAAACATTGCCGGGTCCATACCATGACGACTGGCGACCTCATGAAGCTTGTGGTCCTTGGCAGGGTTAACGACCTCTCGCACGAGACCGGGATTCGTAGAGCCGCACAAGTATGCAGCCAAGCGGTAAAACTTCCACCTCAGAGTGTATTTCGACAGGAGATATGCGTACACCAAGAGATGCGAGAAAGCGAAGCTGGGTAGACGTCGTAGGGGGTATCCATCGTGATGCGAGCAGCTGATGATATAGAAGACGTCGGCAGTCTCGCTGAGTTTTTGGCACGGAGTCTTTGCTTGTCGCCTTTCGTAGAGCTCCTCTCGTAGTCGATCTTTATACCAGGAGGGTTTCTGCTTCTGGAGGTGCAAGGAGCGGTGCCACAGTAGCAGAATTTTTGGGCGGTAGAGTTCATGTTGCCTGCACGTCTACATTAGCACAATCAAAACCCACCACGCGTGGCACATACTATAGGCGCCAGAGGTGCTGTAAGCTTGAGGGGTCACATCAGGAGGCCGGTTGCAGAAATGATTGTCTTGAATGCTAAATGAAGTCGTGATTGCCTTGGTGGCAGCCTGGAAACACAGGCCATCAGGGATCCGTTTGAGGTGTTGAGGTGACACTGCCGGCTACTGGAGGGTACATAACTGGTTGTAGCACAAATGGCAGAAATGGGGCATAAGAAACCAGTAAACGAAATAGTAGATTAAAGAAAATTAAAGAAAGAGATATAATAATAATTAAAATTTAATTAAATTGTGGCCATTAGTGCGATGCCCATCGTGAAGAGCAGAGGTGTTCATCTGCCTATTCATGGACCACACACGCAAGACCTCCAACGTTGAAACGCCTTCTCGAGCTAACCTGTGTAATATCACATGTGTAGGATGAAGATTACCCATCCGAGCTCAACACATGGCACTCAGTTAAGCGAGCGGCTGTTCGCATTCCAACCAATCGCATGAGCATGGTCATTGTCACAACTGATAACAATGCACAGAGGCGAAGCCAACGCGTCTTGGCCGCGGTATTTTTAGCCCTCCTTCGTCCCTCGGTTAAATCTTGCATAGCCAAGTAATGTGAGAAGGGGGACAATGTCAATCTCACCTCCAGGTTACAGGACGCGTTTCATACTTGATGCAAACGTGTCTGTCGTTCCTCCGTGATTATATGGCTAGAGGCTTGGAAATTAGCTTCACTCAATAAAACACATGTAGACAACAAAACAATTCTAATCACGGGTATGGTTGGTGGCAGTACCTTGTGTCAATCAGGAAGGCCTCCTTCTTGGCTGCAGAAGGAGATTCAGCTGACAAGTACCTTTCGCCCGCAAACAAGACGAAATTCACCAACACAGGATAAAAATAAGCGCCGAGGAATATTACGCGAACTGGGCTGAAAATATTGCAAAAATCGCAATCAGGCTGTGAGCTGTGCATAAGAATGTGCAACCAGCCCCAGCCGTACTAAGTTTTGTTTTGTGAATGAAAAGATGAACGAAAGAGCAACAAAAATTAATCTACAGAGTCTACACATCGGCTGTCCCCATTTGTGATCATTCTCATCTTAGTGAATCCTTCCGAGAGTTATCGACAGCCTCAAGTCTGACTAGGGGAATTGCAGCAATGTCCCCACACATCAATGGCCAAATTCACTGGCTTACGCCGGTCAGTATGGTTGGCGCCCTATTACTCGGAGGTCTCTTCGCTCTCGGCCATGATCTCTTCTATAACAACCTGGCAGGGACCACAGTTGCAGCTGATTCCTTCGAGTTGGCTGATGCTGAAGTCTCAAGGCAGCAGCTGAACCTCGCTGCTGGCACAACACTTGCGTTTCTCTTCAAGAGCTCAATTGTTTCGGCCGTATCAATCGCATATTTCCAGGCTGTCTGGCATGTTGTCAAGAGCAGAAAACGCGAGATTGACATCTCCAACATGGACGTTCTGCTGTCAGCCCTGGGCAATGCCATCTCCTTGGTTAGCTTTTCGACATGGTTGAAGGGGCCTCTGCTTCTACTCATAGCCATTATAGCTTGGATGTGTATCCTTAGATCTCAGAGTCACAGCGTCTGACCCGCTTAGGCTTATTCCCATCGTTTCCATCATTACCCCCGCAACTCTCTCAGTCAGCTTTACTTCTCCCCCAAATGAGTTCCTACAGGTCCCCAATGTCGCATTTACTGGACTCAATCTCCTTCAAATGATGCCAAAATACCGCTACCAGAATATGATACTGACGCCCTGCCGCAATGATCCCAACTCAAAGAATTGCTCAAGTGATTTGAGTAACTACTTGTATAACGGGCCGAGTGATGCCGTCAGCAGAGTGGTTGCCGTTGTTGCTGTCGAGGGAAAGATCCTTGCGATCGATGCGCCTGCTCCAAATTCGAGCTGGAGTCTAGAGTTTCTTGCCCCCAAGCTTCAATGCAACGAGGTGACTGGAGATACCAGACGCCTAATCGAAGAAAACATCGCCAACTTCACAGACCGCTATTGCGAAGAAGCACCAGGCTATGTGGCTTGGACACCAGCCAGTAACGAGGCCGAGTCCCTTCTGCCATTTTCCCTCGTTGAAACGGACAGTGGCTCTTACTACCCCTGCAATGGGTTTGCGACATATGATCGTAAAGGTAGAAAGCCAATGGACTTTCTCTCACCGACGTATAGCACACCCAACGATTTGGTGCTTTTCATGGCCATAGTTCCGGCGGTACTAAAGGTAAGCTCGAACATTTCGGAAACACTCGCATGCAACATTAGCAAAGAAAACGCCAAATTCGAACTAAAGACAGGGAAGAAAAACCTGACGATTCTAAGAGAGAGTCTGTTTGACTCAACATCCTCAGTACTCCGCTGCCACATTCACAACTCAACCTACGAGGCGCGTTTCAGCATCACCAATGGAAATCAGGATGTCAAGTTAAAGGTAAGGGACATTGAAGAGAAACCTCTCGATGCCATCACTGGCGTTTGGGCCAGCAATTCTCTCAGCAACAACACGGAGTGCACGCCTCTCAACATGGACGCTGGATGCGCCGTTGAACCTTCTGTCCTCCGTCACCTCTCTTACCAGGCTCTAATGGATGCATTTTCCGAGATTCTCGTTGGGAGTCTGGTCATTCGCCGTCGATCGGATGATTATTCTGTCGTGCTTCATAAGGACACAAATATCCAGAGCACAGTTCTGACCAACACGCCTGAGCTCCAGGTTCTTCGCAACCTTACACTCTTGTCGAAAGATTGGCCTATGTTGCAGATTGAAGAACCAAAGGCCAATGAGTGGGCCTACAAAGGACTGTGGAACGGACCCGGAGAGCAGAGAACGACACCGTTGAGGGAGGCACTTGAAGAACTCTTCCAGAATATCACAATCAGCCTCATGAGCTCGCCACTCCTACAGTAAGATCCTGGTCAGGTTGTTCATGCATATAGAACTAATCTTTTTCCCAGGCCAAACAAGCACTCCGCCTTCAAGCCGAATGACACCGAAGTCGCCTTTTCAACCATGCACCCTGTCTACATCTACGCCCGAAATCGTCTCTGGCTTGCCTACGGCCTTGGTATCGCGTGCTCTACCCTCATCGTATGTATCGGGATGCTTGCAATCTACATGAACGGAGCCTCATTTAGTAACACCTTTTCGACTTTGCTTCGACTGGGGCGTGGGGCTAGTCTGAGTAGTGAGATTGAGAAGGTTGATCTCGATGGTCGAGATCCGCTACCGGAATATATCAAGGATATGAAGATCAAGTTTAGTAAAGGCTCGGTGCAGGCGGATGAGTATATACCCATGTCGGAGACTGATGAGTGGGAGACGGAAGGAAGACGAGCATGAAAACAGTCACAAAGGAGCGATAGAAGAAATGGCATGATTCTCAGGTATTCTTTATAGATCACGTTGAGCTATTTACTTATAGATGGAAACTTCTTAATCAAAATGAAACTGGGATTGCCCGAATAACCATAAGGGGGGAAAATAAGGTCTCGAGGTTGGATCCCTGCGACTGTAGGGTATTTACGACGCTGGGAGAAAAGGCAAAGGAATCTTATAAATCAAGACAAAATAGACATTTAACATCAAAGCGGGGAGTGAATAACTAGAGAGTTTGCAAAAGCAGTGTTATTATATAGAAAATGTACGTACAATTCCAGATTTCCACTGGGACTTTGGATGCTGATAATATTGAGGTTTAAATTGCATGGTTGAGATGAGGTCTCTTGAAATATTGTTGGGCCTTGGCTATCATTGGCCCGATAAGCTGATATCTCGATAAGATAACGATACGATAAACGATAAGCCCGGGTCAAAGCTCAAACCCGAAGTCCGAAGGACTCGGGACATGTCAACCTTTCCTTTCCTTTCATCCCTACAGGGCTGTGAGTCCTTTGACATGGATCTCGTATTAGCCCAGGATTTGCCCAGCGCCGATGGAGTCCTCGGCTGAGCTTCCTGAAGCTGAGATTGGGTGGCGCGGGATCTCACTGCTTTAGCCATCGAATAAGCAAGGATGAAGCTCCAACGTGTCGACCAGGCTGGGCTAATTTCCACAGACGATGTAACCCCAGCCTCAAATCTGGGGCGCAGCCTCTCCCAAACTTGTTCAACTGGTTCTTTCGAGGAACTTCATCCTACGTGGTCATCGTTGATTCAGAATCTCCAGTTACACGAGAGCCTGATTTTTTTTTTTTCAGCTCGTCTTTCAGAAGCGCCAGCCTGACTGCACTCCTTTTCCCGTGCAGGACCCCTTGAGCACAACAGGCATGGTCCCTGCTGTAAGCGCATCTCCACACGACCTATCAACACCAAAAGTTCACATCACTGCCACTTTTTGGCCCCCATCTCGCCCAGCCTTGATTGGAATTAGTTAGTTTAAATCTGCAGATTTTCAGCGGACGATGGTGCCTAAATTAGCTTACCCCCCACCGACTGTTGACATGGTCCGATCCTTTCTTTCTTGCGCAAAAACAATGACAAGATCAACACCTCCTACTCCCTAACCCGAACGCACACCTCTCGACCACACCGATTTCCTCGCGATAGCGTCATTCTTGCCTTAAGCCATGGTGTCCCCACGAACGAATCTCGGTCCTTTGACGACCAAGTTCACATATCCAGCCAAGTGTAGCGCGACAGCACTCGCTTGCACTGACTGCGATGTGGGATGGCAGGCTCAGTCTTGTGGAACGCTCAACAAGGCAAACACACAGGGTCTTCAAGATGACACCGATTGCTGGCCGCCGAGGGAGACGTCAAGGACGGCTCCATATGCCCTCAACGGATGGGGCTACTACTCCCCCGGCCTCGAATGCCCCGATGGTTACGAGCCCGCCTGTAGTGCGACCGGATCAATGACGGGCGACTTCAACTTCCAATTCTCCGTCCTTGACCACGAGACCGTCATTGGATGCTGTCCAAGGTGAGTCCATTAGGAGCCCATCGTGCTGAATGGAAGCTGATGCTATGTAGTGGCTACACTTGCGCCCAACCCGCCGGACCACAGACGTGCATGAGTGTCGCATCGAGAGGTTCCATGCAATTCGTGTCGTGTTCCGACGGCGACTCGATCCTCAACTGGCTCACACTACCCGCGACTTTTACAAAGACGAACAGCGACGGAGACGAGAGCCTGTCGACGATGGACGGTGTCACAGTTAGGGCACCCATGTTCCAGCTCAATTACCAATCCTCCGACCTTCCTTCCTCGACCGGTACATCAAGCGAGACGACAGGCAGCACACGCGAGACGATTGCCTCAAATACATCGGAGGCTGATACCGAGCCATCATCTGGTCTATCAACGGGGGCCCAGGCGGGTATCGGCGCCGGCGTGGGTGTCGCCGGTCTCCTCCTCATCGGAGCAGGTCTATACTTCTGGCGAAGGAAGCGAAACATGCGGACACCTGTTCCCACAGAGGAGGAGCCAAAGAACTCACCAGGCAACTACATCTCGGAAATAGACGGCGGCACACCGAGGTACCCTCCAGCGGAGCTCGAGGCGGCTACTCCTGAGCTAGAGGGATCACACACGCCGTCTCACACGGTGAGGAGCTAGTGGGGGAATATCGGGAGGTGTGTGTATTTTTTAAACTTCATTTGCGGGCGCAGAGGGTCATGGATACCTTGGGTAGCGTGTCGAGGAGCATTTTACTGTGACGTTAAGACGGCAGAGTGTGTTAATTAACTTGTGACCAATTTGATAACTATTTTTATATAAAATAGAATAAAACGATAAGAATTATAAGATGGTAATGGTCATACTTGAGACTACCTATCTATAGAGAAGGGACCTAGCATCTTTATACTGGTGTCTTGTTTTTTTCTTTGACCTAGGGGCCATTCAATTTCATTAACATATAACGCATGTCTCATTGTCATGTGCTGACCAGTTTCAGTTATCAACATTGGATATCAAGTATTGTACAAAAGGGGATGTGTGTTTGTTCAAAGAGTGTGTTGTAGAGCCATCACCTCATCTTCAAAGCAATATCCAGACCCAACGGCTTCCTCAAGAAACCCTCCCTAGTCTCCATAATCTCCTGCTTTAGTTCAACGTTATATCTCCTAGCCCACGTCGCCGCAATGAGTTTCATTTCCATCTCGGCCACATTCCTCCCAACACAGGCCCTAGGCCCATGACTGAAGGGAATAAAAGCATTCTTCTGACGGGGAGTTACATTCTCCCATCTCTCTGGCTTGAAATCGTCGGCATCAGGACCCCAAATCTCCTTGGAGTGATGGATTGAATATGTTGGGACGCTGAGAACGCTGCCAGCCGGGAAAAAGTGACCGCGGATGGTTATGCCGGGGGAGCCCTCGGGAACTTGTCGTGGGAGACCAATTCCTGATGTGGAATGGTACCGGAGAGTTTCGTTGATGACGCAGTTGAGGTAGGGAAGGTCACGGACCATGTCAAACGTCGGAACTGAGATGTGCGAAGGAATAGAAGCGTCAAGTTCGGCCTGAAGCTTCTCCAGAACGCCAGGAGTCCGAGTAACATGGTACAACAATGCACACGAAGAGTTGGAAGTCGTGTCACTGCCAGCGATGAGCTGCGTCAGAGCCTCAGCAGTAAGCTCTTCACGACCTAACGGCTCGCCCTTTTCATCTCTTCCCTCCATGAGACGCGCGAGGAGGTCCTTTCGTTCGACAGGCGGCGGGTTGTCGAGTCTTGCCTTGACACGAGCGATGGCAATGCCTGCGAGGTTCTGGACGGCGTTGAGGCCGTTACTGAAGAAAGGGTCCGGAAGCCATTTGGCGTACGGCTTGAGTTGAGGGAAACAACCGAGTGTAGCGCTCACTTCCCCTCTTCGGTTGAGAATTTCAATCGCTGATGCATAGATTGGGGGAGATTCTGGCGTTGCTCTGACTTCTGCTACGTCGGCGCCGTTGGCAAGCATACCGAACGGAGCGCCAAAAGCGAGGTCACCAATGACATCGAAGGCCAGGTAGTTGAACCAGGGAAGACAGTCGATCAATGCTTCGTTTTTAGTGCCTGATGCGATGAGTTTGTCGAGCTGCTGAACGAAAAGCTCGAGGTTGGAATGGATGTATGGCTCAAATTGGCTGATTGATTTGGTTGAGAATGTGTGAGAGATGAGCTTGCGCTTGCGTGTGTGTTCGGCGCGATCTCTAGTGTTGAAGAGTCCACGACGGATAGACACGAAGGCATCGTAAAACTCGCTGTCATTTGTCAGCTGTGACAAGAGATTAGCACTTAATCTTGTCGACTTACGACTTCAGAAAGCCATTTCCGTGGCCGTAGATGATGGGAATGGCCTCATCATCAGCTATCGACACATGGTTTGGCTGAATCCGAACAACAGGACCCATCTTCTTATGAATCTTATCCATAACGTCATACCTCTCACCCCGTCGACACACGTAAAGTAGCCATAGATTTGAAAACTGAGCGGGGAAGGGCGACGGGATGCCTCTGAGGTAGCCGTACGTGACAAAGTACGAGTAGAGGTACGTGCCGACGAACACGGCCACCGCGATGGGCAGCGACCACCAGGACAGGAGGAGGTCGACTATGGCCATGGTTTGTTTTTGGCAAGTGAGGGGATCTCGCGGAGGATGGGAGGTGAGATATATAAGCTTCACGGGATGTGGGAGAGCTGTCCCTCTTTCGACGCGAGTCGATTCGTGGTGGAGAGGGGCACGAAGGGAGGTTTTACTCAATTGAATTGAAAGACCAATTGGAGATGACCGAATGGTCAGTATATTCTCTTCTCACAAATGAACTCTCCAATTGATCTTGAAGAAAAGATCACAAAGTGTAGAATTTTCCCGCCAGGCGCGCTAGATGGATATACCCGAAGACCCCCCTCCTCTTCCGCTTGCCCCGCAGTTCGGGGATTGAAGATGGTCCGTAGAAGAAAGTCAGCCATCTCGATAATGATCCTTTCACGTGCTTGAAAAGGGAAAGAAACAGTGAAAGTCAATCTTCAAGGTGCCTAATCTGACGAATCATATAGTGTGCTTAGCTACCCCAGACTTGGGAGAGGGTTGCTGCGCTTGTGGAGGGAAGTTTGTGCGGGGAAAGTCAGGAGTCGGGATTTGAAATCGGCAAAGGATGAGTGGTAATGCCGGGTTAACGTAGGGTTCTTGTGCCGGTCGGCGAGGATGCCGAAGAGATTGAGGCTGTTGCGGTCTAATAATGGGCTATCGAATTTTTTAAAACTGATTGTTGCTATTTTCGTCAACGTTTGAAGTGCCTGATTCTGAAATGCATCGTTGGCTGGGCGAAGGGAGAGTTGAAACCGTGGCGGTCCCTGATGGCCTCGAGACGCGCACCCTGTCGGTGAAGAAATGAACGAGACGAAACATCAAGGTTACCTTACTGCTCATAAATGTAGCAAATAATTATAATAAAAAAAAAGTAAAAATCTCTAATAATTGAAAGTATTTTTGCATATTTTTATCATATTTATTATTATTTTTATAGCACAATAAGCTAATTTTCGCGGTGGTTTGTAGTACATCTCATATTTATCTTGATCCATGTGACGCGCTCTGCAAAGAGGGGGGGGCCTCACTGCCTCAGCCACCACCCAACTGGCGCGGAATCAGCTTCAGCCGACTCAATGTCACCTCTCGGTAACCGGCTAAAGCCTGCCAGATTCAATGCATTGACTCGGTTTCGGGCTGCCAAGTTCCAGGTTTAGCAACCAGACGAACCGCTGAGACGTGGGCTCTCGGCATGAGGCCGTCCAGGGGTCAAAGTGTCTGATCTGCCGTCTCACCAGCGCCGCCTCAAGAGACTCCCGGTTTCGCCTTATAAGCGGATCTAAAGAAATCTCAAACAATTATAACTGACCGTATTTTTAGACTCCACATATCTTCTCGATGCTCTGCACTCTTTTTCTCTCTTCTTTTCTTTTTGGATCGCAATCCTTGACGGATGTCCTTCTTTTCTTCTAATCCTTGACGGATGAGCTGGCCTTTTTTTCATTTCACGAACAACTATCCTTAACGACCTATTAATTTTCTTACCTGTGTGATTGATTCACCGTTCCCTTCATTGGCTGGCCATCAAAAAAACGAATTGAACGACATTTTCCCGTCCTCAGTTGATCCATCGATCGGTTTCCTTTTCTCGAATACCTACATCACACGACACACACACATCTACCAAATGGAGAGCATAGCACTTTACGACCAAGTGTCTAAAATCATTTCGGCAGTCGAATCGACGACACTCTTTACTTCCATTACACCTCGTTTAGTGCCGCAAACTGAGGCTGCTTCTGGAGTTTTGGCAAGGCCGACTGTCACGGTCACTTCGGAGAGTACTGCCGAGGGCGCTCAGGAACACAATGGGTCTGGCATCAAGTTTATCGGGGCTGTCGAAATTGCCATTGCATTTGGCATCTTGGGTAAGTTCCCATCATCAATTATCATGATATAAGTCTAACAAAGTACAGTCGCCTTGACGATCCTAGTCGCAAGCATCATCCTCTGCACAAGACACAGAAAAGCGAAAAAGACCCGAGCAGCACAGCGACAAATGCCCAAGATGATGGACGAGAAGTTGCAAGAAGTAGCAGGACACGCTCCCCCGACGGCAGCGAGGTTACCAGAGGCGATATGGCCGCGGATGGGGGACAAGAATCAAAAGGTGCACGATTACTGGCACAATGAGTCGTCGCATCAAGCGCAGGGACAGTGGAATCAGCCGCCGCAGGCCGGCATGCAGACTGGTCCGCCTAGATACAGATAGATCTTTTTAATGAAAAATAGGTCTGTAAAGAGTTGTTTGAGTCATGTGAGATTTGGACAGTGATGTTTGATCTTGATGGGGATTTCACATACCATTTGCAGAATTTCTTTGATATTGATCCTTGCATTGAAAGGAACTTATCATAATGACTCGATTATATTGGTAACTGTATTTCTTTTTCCGGGTTGCTTTGATATACCTTTGGGTATGCAACGAGGTTGAATTGCTCCAACGAGAATTCTACACTCTTTGTCCAATCTGACCTCAGCCCCGCCCCGCAAAGAAAGAGTATCGACTGGAGAAAATTTCATCTGAAAAATAAGAACTACTACGGGTCAGACCGATGTCATTGTCACGGTTGCATTCGATTAAGGCATTGATATTAACGGAGATCTGAAGTGAGACGGGATGTGTAAGATATTATCCCGCAATGTCACCTCTCGGCCCCATAGCCCTTTTGACACAAAAAGCTGGATGACTCTTTCGCTAATCGAATCCGGTATCCGATTGAGATGATGGAATCTTTGACCTATCTTTCCTATGTAAAACTCTAAAATTCAAAACCGCTGTTATTGAAGCGCCCGCACCAGATATTGGCCTCCCAGGGTCTCTCTACATGCCCATCACCCTAAACCCCACTGAATATTAACAACATGTCACCTAAATTATACTATATCGACTTTATGAACATAAAACAAGAAAAATTCCTTGATATTAATATTAATCACAAAACACGCAATGTAATGATCCCAACATTGTCAGGCCTAGGTTATCAAGCGGGGCACCAACTCGTCATCCCAAGCTCCAATCACGAAAGTATCACAAGGGCAATTGCGCAAGACATGACCCAAACCAACCAATAAGACACCCATCTGACCGACTTGCGACGAATCCTCCGGTAATCTCCAACGCTTTCTTGCTGAATCCCGCGCTCTCCCGTGGGGTGTCCTATCCAATGGCTTGCGAGGACGGGTCTCACTCGTGGGTGAGATTGTCGAGAAGAGGATGTGGCGTCATAAACCCCAAAACTGCGTTGTGATGTCGTGCTTTGAGGATAAGGGTATTTGGGGACTGAATTTCTCATTTTAGATCTCAATTTTGAGCTTCAAGCTACGAAAAAGTTGAGCGTATCTGTCGAGGTAGACCTCGTCTTCTAGGCCAACATGTCTTCCTCTTTTCGCTTGCCGCGGAGTTCATCTAGAGCGACGTATCAGCATCTCGAACACCAAGATCCAGACGCCACAGGGGCTGTCATATGGACATCTGGGAGAGAAGATGAGATTCCCCTCCTCAGCGGCGACAACAAAACGCCACCAGTCTCCACGAAAGACCTCGACCTATTAGAGCCGCTTTCAACAGTCACAGAGAAGCGTTACTGGTGGCAACGAGGTGATGAACCAGATGGAGATGCCATCGCGACTCAGAAATCAGTGTTTGACGATCCTGAGCTCGCAAAAAGATATCAGCCTCGTCCAGACTGGGAAAACATTCATCGGTTTGACCCTTCTGCTAGATGGACGTGGAACGAAGAGAGGAAGCTCGTTAGGAAGATTGATATTCGCATCATGGTCTTTTCTTGTGTTATGTTTATGGCTCTACAGCTAGACAGGGCAAACCTCACACAAGCACTCTCGGATAATTTCCTACCAGATCTCGGACTCACCACTGACGGTCCGCATCCTTGTTCTAACCCCTTTCTTTGATCAAACAGCTGATTGTTCCCCAGATTATAACCTCGGGAATACAGTTTTCAAATTATCGTTCCTCTGCGCCGAGCTACCCTCGCAGGTCCTCAGCAAATGGGTCGGCCCAGACAGATGGGTTCCCATGCAGATATGCGTCTGGAGTGTGGTATCAGCCAGCCAATTCTGGCTAACGGGAAAGACATCCTTTCTCGTAAGTCGTGCTTTGCTGGCGATATGCGAAGGCGGCTTCATCCCCGACGTGAGTAGTGTGACCACCCACACCTTTACACACACACACACCCACCTCCTTGCTAGGTTTCACAAAAACGCCAACGCAGATTATAGGTCATTCTATATCTTAGCTACTTTTACAAATCTCACGAGCTTTCGCTACGTCTTGCCTTTTTCTGGGCTGCCATGTCACTCTCTGACATCATGGCCGGGTTCCTCGCAGCTGGCCTGTTGCAGCTTCGAGGCTTGCATGGATTTGAAGGGTGGAGGTACCTATTTCTGATCGAGGTGAGTGTGGGCAGAAGAGAAGAAAAAAACGTGTCGTGCATAGTAAAAAAAAGAGACTCATCATTTTACTCAGGGCGCTCTCACTTTCGTTGTGGGCTTATTAGCCGTCGGTCTGATGCCACCCTCTCCAACACAGACAGCGAACTGGTTCCGTGGGGAGCAGGGGTGGTTCGATGAGCGGTATTTAACTTTTACCCCCCCTTGCTATAATCTAGCCTTCGAGAAGCTCTCTGTTTTGCTGACCATTTCCAAAGAGAGGAGGTGATCATGGTTAATCGGGTGATCCGGGACGACCCTAGTAAGGGAGACATGCACAACCGCCAGCCCATCACCCTCAGCCTCCTGGCCCAGAGCCTTCTGGACTATGACCTCTGGCCACTGTACGCGCTCGGCCTTGTCTGGGGTCAGCCAGTGACTCCGCCGCATCAGTACCTTACGCTTATACTCCGCGAGCTGGGGTTTAGCACCCTTGTCACGAATCTGCTAACTGTTCCCACCACGTTTCTGACCATGTGCTCAATCATGGGCATCACGTACCTTTCTGATCTTCTCGACGAGAGGGCTCTCGTGGCAATGATATCTCAGATCTGGGCTCTTCCGTTTCTGATTTTTCTCTACGTAGTAGATGTTACACAGATAAATAGGTGGGCAGCATGGGTCATGTTGACACTATTGCTTGCCTACCCATCCCGTAAGACACACATCACACATCTACATCAGACAATATGACGACGCTAATTCGTGGGGTGCAGCGCATGCCATACAGGTGGGATGGAACTCTCGCAACTCCAACGCCGTCCGGCTGCGCACAGTCTCGGCGGCCATGTACAACATGTGCGTCCAGACCGCCGGCATAATGGCCTCCAACATCTACCGGGCCGACGACAAGCCCCGCTACCGCCGAGGCAACAGGACCCTGATCGTCCTGGCCTGCGTCAATATCTGCCTGTATCTTCTCGTCAAGGTTTATTACGTCTGGCGCAATAAAATGCGTGAGAAGAGGTGGAACGCCATGTCTGAGGAGCAGAGACAGCATTACCTCGATACGACGACAGATGAGGGGAACAAGCGTCTTGATTTCCGATTTGCGCATTGATAAGACAAAAACGTCAAAGCATGCATGCCATTTTTTACCCCGGATTTCTCCTTGGCAATAACGCACCAGTCACTGGCCGAATCTGGCGCTGATATAGACCCCCCCTCCCTAGTCTGTGGCCCAGCATCTTGGCCTCGACTTTATCCAACCAGACACGGGGATGACCCAGTTGTGGCTTTGTCTGGGCAGAGCTGACGTTTCAACAATTATCTTGGGAGAACGGATTTCCTCGCCCAGTTGGTCGTAGAACGAGGTCGGAGTGAGGCTATCGCCGAGATGGATGGTGCCATGAGGACGGGGATGGGATATGCAGATGCCAAATAGTTGGAAGTGGTGCGGGACCACACATGCATCCGGTTCCAGGCAGACCTGGATGTCCCTGGCATGGCACGATATGGACCACCACCACTGTACTGTATTATCCGAAGCTAGCCAATTACCCCCAGAAAATGTGTGAAAGATTGCCCCAGCGTAGTGTGTGTGAGGGGTATCTCCATCTTCTTTCTCGTCGGGGCCCTCCGTGGCCCGTATTGTGTTGAGAATGGGTGGACAAGGATGACGGCACACACACTCGGATCAAGGGAATAACGCCACCACGGGATGGAAGATACAAACGTGTATATATTGATATTTCGTACGAGGCCCAGCCTTCCCAAGACATGCAACAATAAAAGGCCTTGGACGGAACGCACCACAACAGCAGCCAAGATGCCACACTTTCTCTCCCTGGTAGACAGAGTCCTCTCCTCCCTCTTCAAGAGACCAGAGCCACACCCACCTCTACCAAGCATGCCTTCCATCATCCCATCGACAAACTTTTTTTCTTCCTCTGTCAAGTCCGACTTTGAGGCTGCAAACAAAAAGTATGCGGCTACGTTCAACGAGGCCCACCTGCCCTCGCCACCCCGTCGGTATGTATGAGATCTACGAAAGAAAAAAGAGTGAATTATGACATGGATCAAGGGCTGACAGTGTGACTGCACACAGCAAGGTGGTAATTGTGGCTTGCATGGATTCGAGGCTCGACCCAGCTAAAGTGCTGGGGTTGGACCTTGGCGACGCCCATGTCATTCGAAATGGTCCGTTTCTTTGTGCCTGTCTTGTTTTCACGGAATCTGACACTTTTTTGTTTTCTAGCTGGCGGACGAGCTGTTGAAGCTCTTCGTTCCATCTTGATCTCTCAGCAAATGCTTGGAACCCGGGAGATTATCGTCATGCACCACGTAAGATGACCCCATGATTTTTTTGTTTGCTTGTTTTCCCCTCCCGGCAGAAGAAAAAAAGGACCGGCCCGGTTTACTCCAGACAAGCTAACCCCACGCTTCCAAAACACAGACCGGCTGTGGCATGCAGAGCTTCTCCGACCACGAGTTCCGGTCCAAGATCCGGAAGGAGCTCAAAGAGGACGTCGACCACATGTCGTTCCTGCCGTTTTCTGATTTGAGGCAGAGCGTACTGGATGATGTTGCATTCCTCAAGAAGAGCCCCCTGATCCTTGACGTGCCCATTATGGGGTACGTGTACGATGTCAAGACGGGCATGATTGAGCAGGTCGAGGACCCTGTTGAGTCCGAGTCCGAGCCTTCCAGCCCTTAGATGGGTAGGTGGGCAGTGTACATACAAACAGGCGTTGAGGGATTACATTTGGGTGGGTTAGGGATGTTTGAGTATGGATTGGCGGTTTCATTAAATAGCGAGCGGGCATTCAAAGGTTTCACAGGGATATACAAACGGGATAAATATTAAGCATTTTAAACCAAGATTCAAATCTAAAAGCCATCTCTTGGACCTGCATGAAATTTTGGGGAGGCAAAAAAAATTCCCGTCGACGACTCTTTTTTCCCCACTCAAAAGGCTCGGTTATCTACGAAGAAATCTTGCATGAGGTAGTAGCCAAGCCGTGGTGAAATTCTTTAACTTTTCTTGTGCATAAGCCATTCCGTTATGTTCCGGATGTTGGAGGTCTTTTGGTGAAGCTTTGGTGATTTATAGATAGCTGGCTTGGCTGACCTTGGCGTGCACGGGAGAGACATTTTGACAAAGCAAATTGTTGGCCAAGCATTACACGGCATCTTTTGCATATGTATATATGCAAATCATTTTTTTTATTTATTTATTTTAGCCGCAATATGGTGCTTGGAAATGCCGAATTGTCATCAAGCCGATGCTTACACATTGCACTCATGGAAGCAATCTCATCGCCCGCCCGGTGATTCAACGACTACACCCAATTGCGAGATGATGAGCGACACCATGAGTATCTTTCCCAGAAAAAAAAAAGACGGTTCACCTGACACGCACAGACATCATCTACTGGAGAATGACCATTGATTGAATAACTATAGGATAATAGCAACTCGAGAGACATCCGGTGGAGCTGTCTCTATTACTTAAATAGGTAAGGGATTCCGGCGGGGAGTCCATGTTACGTGAATTTAGACTTAGTCACAAACTCTAAAGACGTCTCCGAGGCGGCTAGTTAGTACTGCAGAAATTAGTAATTCCATCTTTTGATGATGGGATTGGCAATATTGGTCATTTATTCTCGTCTTCCCTCCTTTTTACTATAGTAAGGGGGGAAGGTACTCGCCGATGATTTCAACCCACAGATATTGAGTGAATTGAAGCATCAAATATCACACACAGCGCTCATATCCACATTCCTCGCATTGTTCAACCCACTTCCAATATCACAGATATCTTGCCTATGAAGATACTCTAAAATGCATTCACAAACATTCAATAAGAAAACAAACGAGCTCTCCAGCTCGGCAAACCTCATCTCCCGCTTCCTCGCCCTCGAACAAATCTACAGCGCAAACGAACTCGAAACATACCTCGACACCCTATCACAAAACGGAAACAACACCACTCCCGACTCACAACCAACAACAGATGTAGTCGTCCTGTGCGCTTCGGCAATCCTCGCCATTGCCGAGGCGGTATTTGAGTGGGCCGCCCGGCAGAAGAAAACCCCAGATCTCAACAACCGGGAACATCCCAGGAGGATGGTGCTTGTCCTGTGCGGCGGTGTTGGTCCCTCTACTCCGTTCGTCTATGATGCAGTCAGGGCTAGTTCGCGGTACTCGTGTGTTTTTGACTGTATTGAGGGGAGACCTGAGGCGTTTGTTTTGAAGGTTATTGCGGAGCGGTTTTATGGGTTGAAGGTTGAGCCGGATTTGATGTCACCACAATGCGACTTGAAGAATCATGGTTTGACAATCTTAATGGCCGACCGTTCTGTCAACTGCGGAGCAAGTCCGGAAGAGACGCAAAAGGTCCTTGAAAGTCATGGAATTCACAATCCGAGCTCCATCACCGTGGTCCAAGATCCCGCCATGAGCAGAAGAACAGTCGCATCCTTCAAGAACGTCTATAGCAAGTCTGCACAAAGACCCAAGATAGCAAGCTGGCCTGTCTTGACACCGGAACCGATGGCATATGGTGTCAAGGTGGATGATGGAAAGGGACTGTGGTCTATGGATCGCTTCCTGGACCGTATACTTGGAGAGATGCCGGTAGTACGGGATAATGGTCACGGATATAGACGAGGGTCTGGTTCTTCTCGTGTTGATATTCCCGATGAAGTGGAGGATGCATGGTCAACTGTTCTGGAAGGATACGGCTCAAGATGCTTCACCCAAACTCTCAAAAGCTAGAATAGAAATCAGTGTGACAGTGCAAGGATGATTAGTTCTTGGGTATGTCCTTGCTGAATACTACCTACCGCGCTCTCAACTTGACGCACCCACCTCAACAACCATTATGCTCTTCGAATTCGTAAAACATAGAGAGGCCCGGCAAGTTCACCCGGTTGGAGCGTGCATCTGATTCGTCCGCATCGGGTGTGTCCGCTCCTCAGCTGCAGGCATCGTGCCATGGATGACCTCGCAGGCTTACCAAATGGATTGCGCAGATTCGTCCCGGCTACGTCACATGATTGCAGGCATGCATTTGGTGGAGATTGATCTTTGTTTGACTGTGCCTCAAATGCCTTAGCTGAATTTCTCGAACCATCATAAAAACAGAAGCAAATTCGTTTCGGACATCTCGGCGCTTATCTCGCATCTCCGGCCCGGGACCAAATCATCATCGCCACCCTCAGTCCATCGCATCTCCCCGAGAAAAAAAAACATCGGCAATCGCCTTTTTTTGACAATAATGGCATCACTAACCCCACCTCTTGGACGTTTCAGCCTCATCTTCTACGCTCCCCCCGCCTCCGTCGCAGCCTGCAAAGCCGCCATCTTCAAGGCCGGAGCGGGCCGCTACCCGGGGCCTGGGGGATATACGGAATGCTGCTGGCAGGCTACGGGCACGGGGCAGTTTCGTCCGGGAGACGCGGCCAACCCGGCTATTGGGGAGGTTGGTAAGCTTGAGGAGATCCCCGAGGTTCGGGTTGAGACGGTTTGCGCGGGGGAGGAGACGACGAAGAAGGTTGTTGCCGCGCTGAAGGAGTATGTGTGTCTACAGTGATTGATTTTTATGGATGATTAGCTGACCAAGTGCAGGGCTCATCCTTATGAAGAGGTTGCTTACCAGGTTTATCGAATTGAGGACTTTTAGTCAACATGCTGTAAGCTGGCTATTATCTGGGGGGCTATCGAGGTGAAGGGTCTCGCGGCTACACATTCATTGCCTGTTATTACTACCTACAATTGAAGCAGCATATTTCTCGCCCGCATACCGTGACCTTTTTAATAAACTTCTTGAGCAATTCCATTCTCCCCGCGCTGACTGCAGTCACGCTAACCCTGCCTGCACAGGCGCCCAAGTCAGCTAGACCGGGCGAGATCTGGCATAAGCGTCAGGACATGATCTCAAGCACGGTCCACGTGAATTCCTCTGCATTTCTTGGGTTTTTGACAGCTGGGTTCTTCCCTGTACAACACTGCCGTGTCTTGGAAGTTATAGTGTTGCCATTTTACTGCCGAAAAGTGAATGCATGTCTTGGCCTAGACTACCTATTCTGCAAAGAGCCTTGTTGCCGGGTACTAAAACCGAGTAGGAATAAACTCGGCTAGATCTACTATCTAGATCTTAAAGCCACAAATGGAGGTGTGAGGATTTATTTGCTAGTCTTAGATCTCCTATTTAAGCATTGTATTCCCTAGCTTCTCGTTTTGTCAATGCACTTGTTGTAGTGATCTATAAAGTCCTTGGCCTCATCCTCAAGTTCACCGGGAGATAGCTCACAGAATGGGAGGTTGAAGATACAGACTTTGGCAAATGTCAATGGGAATATCATCCGCGAATGGATCCACAAGGTTCTTAAAGCCGTTCTTTCCCCAGCAGTTCAGAATATTGGTCAAGTAATCCTCCTTCTTCATACCATATTTGTCACCAGGTTTCTTCGCTGCATCCGTGGCCGCCTTGATGTCATTTTGCTTCAAGATGACTTTAAACTTGCTCTTACCGTTGGATTGGCAGATGGATACATCGTCTTCAAGGCAGGGTTCTGGGTATGGAATCGGAAAACGTAGATCCCGTTTGCTGCTAGTGTCTGGCCGATCGCAAAGCGAGTGATGACATCTGTAACTTGTTCCGGGAGATCAGCCTGAGTGAAATTCCGTGTGACGCCTAGGAATATACCCCCAGAGATAATATTGACAATTCCAGACGTCTCGTCCAGAGGCTCAGCGGTTAAGGTATGTTCAAGGGCATTAGATACAGATGCATGATATGCCTTGATGATTTTAGAGAGGGAATTGGTGATGTTACTCTAGGTGATAAACTTGTCAGCTAGGGCTGATGGCTGAATTTGGCCGATCACGAATCCCACACCACCAGTGAAAGCATTCTTGACAGTTCTGACGTCACCAGTGAAGGGAACAACGCCGAGAACCGTGTTGAAAGTTATCGCCGGGGTTTGGAGGGGGAGTGACATGGTCTTTGGGCTCTGGCAAGAAGTCTTTGACGATTTCGGGAAGAGTTGAAGAGAGAATACCGGAGGCGAGCTGTATCGAGGGAGTTATTCCAGTTCTAAACGGCAACCATCACATACCTGGACGTTATTAGACGGTTGCTTTTGATCTGGAATCAAC
>JAALXN010000620.1:0-31840 GCA_012978555.1 Fusarium drepaniforme
TTATTAAATTATTAAATTATTTATTTATTTATTTTATAAATATACTTATATACTTACGCTACTTATATTATGCCCTCTTAATAAGTATCCTTTTAGTAGTCCCCTTTCTTATCTACTACCCCGGCCCTTATCGCAACTCGATCGCAAGCGCGCCTTGCACGTTTTCTCTATTCCCATTTCGATCCTAGCGGCGCAGGTTGGAAGTATTTCCTAAAACGGTAAAAGACGACCTCGCCTCGTTTAGACACGCTCCGACCTGCCGCTCCATGGCTTGTCCCGGGAGGGGGCGATTGTACATTATTAGCCTCAGGCTGAGATCCTCCTCGGCTTTGTTATCGATCTCTATATGACGACGTTGGGCCTCGATGAAGGTGAGAGAAGCCAAGCAGCTTGTTGGATCTTAAGGAGGGGGGTCACACTGTTGATCGCGTCTGCAATTTTGTTCCCCTCACGACGGTTCTCCATCGTGTCAGTGGGAAAAGCATGTCATCTTGGATGTACAATAAACAGGACGAGTTGATGAGGTCTTATTTCTCAGACACCTTTATCTAGACTCTTGCCACTCGTACGGCAAGGTTTCTGCTGCATGCTATTACAATTCTGAATGTTGAGCCGAACGTACGTTGAATGCAGTGGCAACACACCTTGATCCCTCAACCCGGCCTCGTCGAAGAAAGCCTGGTGTCAGTCAACCAGGGAAACCCCAACGCTCTCCAGCCTGACAGTAAGACCTTGTCATGAGCCTGGTAAACAGATAGTCGAAGCTCACTTCCGGTGGAGATGATAAGAGGTGTTGCTAACCCACAGGACCGGAGCCGGCGGACGAGCCCAAGCTTGATCATAATCTTCATCACACCAGGCTCGGGTCCAAGGTTCAGGGTAAGGCGAGTTGATAGACCAGGTGAGTTGTTTCACCCAGGGTATAGGGTGGCTGATGAACATGGCCAAGATAGGAAGTTTAGCCATCTTGTAGACCAAGCTGTGCAAGCGCCCAAGACCATCGCCCAGCCGGCCAGACCATCATCACCAACGTCCACACTGAAGCATCACCATGAACAAGGACAAGGCTCCAAGTAGACATTTACAAATCCAACAATCGCATCACCACCTTAGAAAAAAAACTGCGTATCTCTTGATAGCCCCCGCAAGCGATTACCACACCCTCTTGATAGCATTAGCTCCATCCGCTAGATCAGCATCAACATTTTCCCCGCACGTTTTGGCCTCTCCACAAAAAGTCTCGTTAATCGGTCGCACTTCTACGTGAGCAAACCACGATTTCCTCCCATCAACTTCCCTGTCTGAGGACGACCATCCATTCCTCTGCTGTTACTCTTACCGCTGTAAACCTCTGTCAGAGTAAACCTCGGCAACTCGCTTCTATTTGGGCAACAATGGCAACTGACCTCACTTCGACGGTTAAGCGTCCGACGGCTCGGCGCAAGGGTGAGTGGCGCAATCAACTCTAACCTCACGGATCATGGCCGTGATACACTGCAAGTTGATCCCGTCTTTGATCCAATCTAACACCATCATTCAGACCCTGCCTGTGGCACATGCCGCAAAAAGTGTCGCAAATGCGACCGCAAGCGCCCCATCTGCGATAGATGCCGCACCAAGGGCCTGCACTGCGAGGGATATCCTCCACGCTTCCAGTTCTGCGAAATGATGACAGTCCCCTTGGCCCGCCGAGACTCACAAAGCACCAGAAGAGATAGCGTCGCTTTATCCTCCACTCCCTCATTCCCCATCTCTGGCGAGTCCCCCTCTGGCTCCTCGTCAGCTGCCATCCAAGAAGCCGTCACCACAGCATCGGTGACCGACTCGGCTTCTCCGCAGGCTTCTCTATCTCCAGACCAAGGACTTCCTGACTCTACTATCCTCAGCTTGCCGTCTCCGGCGTCTGTGTCACATTCTCCTTTTACGCCGGTTCATATCGACTCCACTTCGCCCCTCATCGGTACCCCCGACCTCAGCCAGGACATCATCTCGAACCGTCCTCTCATTGACTACTGTAAGGGACTCAAGGGTGCTCATTGGACGGCAACTGACTGCTCTCTCAGTCGATCAGATACTCAGTGAGTATCTCACCATCCACATCCAGGGCACCGACAATCCTTTCAGGATACACGTCCTGCCTCTAGCGTACCAGCATCAGGGTGTGCTTCATGCCCTGCTGGGTCTTACCACGTGTCACATGCACATCTCGGGAAAGAACAGCAGCCAGCACTTTGTCGCCATCTCGCTACAGTACCGAGTATCGGCGCTGCACTCGCTCGGGGCATTGCTCCTCCAGGAAGAAGTATCAGCTCTGAGTGTCGCCGAGGAGGAGTATGTACTATGCATGGCCCTACTGCTGGTCCTGCATGACGTATGTTGCACCCCCCCTATGCTACATACCAAGCTAACGCATCTATTTCCCCAGGTCTGCGAGACTGGCGTCTCTTCCCATGGAGCTCACCTAACCGGCGTGTCGTTTCTGTGCAAGAGATTGGCCTGTCCAACTGACTTCTCCACACGATCCAAAGCTAGCATGTTCTTCATATCGGCCTTGGCATGGTGAGTAACAACCCACAAGATACTTTTACCCCAGACTAATCCAGGATCCAGGCTCGACATGCTGCGGGGTTTCAGTGGCGCCGAGAAGCTCTCCTACTCAGAAGACGTACGTCGTTGCGTGCGCGACCACGGAAGCCTCAGCCTGCACACCCTCGTCGGCTGCCCCCCGGTAATCTTCCACCGGATCGGCCAGGTACTAGAAGCGGGCAAGGCGTTCCGAGCAGGGGATCTACCGATAGATCAGTTCCAGGCACTGCTGGATGAAGCCGAAAAGTTCTTTCGCGGTTGGGACCCCGATCAGGCAGTCTACCCCACGGGACACCAAGAATGGAAGCATCTGGCTGAGGTATACAGACACTCTTGTCTCCTCCGGGTTCTCCGGTTTCCAGATCCGTTTGCCATGTCTTGTGAAGACAGTCGGATCAAGGCATCAGTTGCCGCCATCTTTGATGTCTGCGCAGCCATGCCTCGCGATACAGTCTTTTACAAACGACTACTGTTTCCTCTGTTCCTGGCTGGAGCTGATACATCCTCACCACATCAGATGCACTACGCCAGCTGGTGCGTAGGCGAGATCAAGCATGCAACGGGATTCCAACATCCAGCTATGACGGAGATGCTTACAAAGGTTTGGGAAGAGAGGAGGACAAACCCCCACGGGTGGTCCAACGTTCCATGGATGGAATTCGTAAGTTGACCAACCCCTGTAAAGCCCCGCCGACCTCCACGAAAGCTGACAACTCCTCTCAGACATGTTCAGAGCTTCTACGCGACCAACACGCTTATCTCTTCTTCTAAAGAAGATATGGCTCCAATCTCCATGTAACGGGCTCATATCAGAGCGCGTATCTGCCAAGCACTGATATCTCTACCGTCTTTGTTAACGAAACCCATCATGTTGAAAGATTTCCTCTTTAGTGGAGCCCTAGCTAGTCATTGATTGTGGCGCGACAGGGAGTTGGGAGTATTTCCTCATTTAGATTAGTTTCCTGCAGGATCACTTTTGGTCGGTGTGGGAACTCCAAAGAAAGGTGTGACCTTCAACTGCAAGGGTCTTGCCATGTCCACGAGAACATCGTCAAAGCCTTCATTCTCTTCTTCTTTTCACCTCGTTCCATATTGAGATTGTTCGTTATCATACCAAATTAACCATGGCCGCCACCGAAAAGTGCCCGATTGAGCTTGAAAAGGCCTCCAAGTTGGCCAATGTGCCACACTGCGAGCAGTATGACAGGATGATCTCGGGCATGCTGTCAGTTCAACCCCTCCTCAACCCCTCTTCTCAAGAAACATCCATACTCACACATTATAGCTATGATTCCTTCGTCCCCGAGCTCGTCAAGGGACGTCTCGACGGCCGCAAGTTCATGCACGAATACAACAACTGGTTCCCCACGACCGACGACGAATACAGCCACGAAGCCGTAGCCAAGAAGCGAGCCGAGATGCTGCGAAACCGACTCGGCCACGTCGCCGACGACGAAGTCTTTATCGAACCCCCCTTCCGAGTCGACTACGGCCCAAACGTCTCTGTAGGCAAGAGATTCTACGCCAACTTCAACCTCACGATCTTAGACTCTGCCATCGTGACGATTGGTGATCGTGTGATGGTTGGTCCTAACGTCATGATTTCGACAGCGACGCACGAGATTGAAGTCGCGAGTCGAAGAGAGAATATTGAGTATGCCAAGGCTATAAACATTGGTAACGATTGTTGGATTGGAGGCGGCGTTATAATTCTTCCTGGTGTTACGATCGGTGATGGATGTACGATAGGTGCGGGATCTGTTGTTACTCGAGATATCCCTGCTTGGAGTGTGGCTCTTGGAAGTCCTGCAAAGGTGGTCAAGAAGGTCCCGGAGTCTCCCATGCCTGAGGAGTAGCCATGGGCGAGGAATAGACGAATAGACGTGATAGATTCAACGGTACGACCTTTTGCGAATACAATACTCTGCCTGATCCCATTTTCATTAGCTATGTCTTACGGAGAAGCTTGTCAAGAGCAAGAGTTTCGACCTTTGACTACGTTGCTTGAGTTCTCAGGCTGGGTACAACACGTGGATTTTGGCTGCATAAAATTGAACCATCCTCATTGCCGTAATGTCAGATGTATCGTCCGCAGGAGACTCTGAGAGCTGTTCAGGTCGCGTCACTAGCTGTCCAAGGCTCGATTAGCGTCTACTCTGGATCGATGCTTCTATCGTTTAGCAGTCGAGGACCGACTTGTATGAATCCGGACACCAAGCATCAAGAAATAATGACTTCTATCAACTCTAAAGGGCAACACACGTACCAGCTATAATACATATTCCCAAACGCTCCTCACAAGAAAAAACATCAGTTATAAAGTCCACCATTCGCACAAAGAACAGACCCAGTAGTCCACCTAGCATCATCCGTACAAAGAAAAGCAACCAACGGCGCAACATCCCCAACCTCTCCAATCCTAGCAGCAGCAGGCGTAGACTCGATAAGCGGCTGCATATCCAGTCTAAACTGCTCATCACTCTCCTGCCACTGATCCGTAGCAACAGGTCCAGGATTCACACAATTAACAGTGATGCCGTGAGATTGGCCGAGTTCCTTGGCCCAGACGCGGGCTAGGGCTTCGTCGGCGGCTTTTGTGGCGCCGTAGACTGTTTGCCCTGCTACGCCTAGACGGGCTGCTGCTGAGGAGACGAATACTATGCGGCCGCCGCGGGCGATGTGGGGGATGATGGCTTGTGTCAGGAAGATGGGGCCTTTGATGTTGGTGTCGAAGTGAGTTTGGAAGAGCTCTTCTGTGACTTCGTCGAGGTTTGCATCGACTCCCAGGGCAGCGCTGATGAACCGTTAGAATGCGCTACAAACAGAAGACAAGGAGACTCACTTGTGGATCAAGATCTCAATCTTTCCAGTCTGGCTCAGCTGTAACGCACTCTCCACAATCTTGGGAATATCCTTCATGTTAGACACGCTCGCCTGGCAGACTGCCGCCTTGGAGCCGGTAGCCTCGATCTTCTTGACGACATCGAGGGCGCGTTGCCTGCTCTTGTCACTGGTGTAGTTGACAACAACATTGGCGCCACGTTGGCCTAATTGGATGGCTATGGCGGCACCAATTCCTCTGTCGCGATTGGTGTGAGCATATGCCGTGTTTTTAAGGCTGAAGATCTTACCTGGAAGCACCGGTGACGATGGCAGTCTTGCCAGTCAAGTCGAGTCCCTTAAAGTCAGGCATTCTATGCAATTTCTTATCGTTCTTGTGTAAAAGAGTAAAACATAGAATAAAACAATCTAGATAACAGCGAGAGGAGCACCCTGCATATAAGAGCTTCATCTCACGCGTCCCCTCGATAGCTTATCATGCCCCATAACAGCTTCATGCAGATCAACCTCGGCCTAGCTGCCAGTCCTACTAAAACGAGCAAGGGGCGCAACAAGTCGTGCGCTCGATCTCTAGATGCGGGCAACGGTTTGCATCGCCCCCAGATAAAGGAAGCAGAGCAGACGCGCCTCCCCCGCAGTCTGCGTCTGATGCTGGCATTATTTCCTAAAACGGTAATTTGGACCATGCGGAGGCGAAGAAGCTACCGTTAGCTCGTTGATGGTAGACTGCTCCACACTGTGAACTCCACAGCTTCACCAACCACAAGTTGAGTATAAGACAAGATGCAAGACGCGACAGATTCAACGAGCAGATCATCTCAAGCAAATCCTCAAGCACTTGTTTTAGAGCTCAGAGAACTTTGTCAAAATGTCATCCCACGCCGCCAAGTCTGCCCCTCACCCTCTCGACCCCCTAACCGTCGAGGAGGTGCAAACAGCCTCTCAAATCGTCCACAAGCAAATCGGCTGCGCAGACAACGAGATCAGATTCAAGCTCATTGATCTCGCTGAGCCTCCCAAGGACACTACACTTCGCCATCTTCACCATAATGGCCCTGCTCCTGATCGAAGGGCTAGGGTGTATTACCACCTCAAGACTAGCCAGGCTCTCTTGATTGCCATTGTTAACCTGGCAACCAAGAGAGTTGAGAAGCTCTATGATGCTCCCAACTCGCAAGGGCCTGTCGATTGGCATGAGTATGAGCTCATTAATAGAGCTTGTAACAGCCACCCTGAGGTCTTGGCCGAGGTTGCCAAACTCAAGCTCCCTCCCAAGTAAGATGTCCTCAGTTCAACACCTTGGCAGCCACTAACCTTTCTAGTGCCCGTCTCGTCAACGACCCTTGGGCCTTTGGCACCGACGACGCCAACGAACGACGACGACTCTTCCAATGCTACATGTACATCTCCCTCAACGACGACCCCGAAGCCAACCACTACTCCCTTCCTCTCCCTCTCGCCCCCATTTTCGACGCACACACACTCGAGCTTGTCCAGATCGAAAGACTCCCCATGGGTACTGGCGATGAGCTCGACCCCGAGACTCAGCCCTGGGAACCTGCCAAGCCCGTCGAGTACAGCGCAAACATCATGGGAGAAGATGCCTTCCGAAAGGATCTCAAGCCTCTACAAGTCGTCCAGCCCGAGGGCCCTTCTTTCAAGATCTTTGGGCGTCGTGTTGAATGGCAGAAGTGGTCTTTCCAGCTTGGTTGGACTCTTCGGGAAGGTCCCGTTCTCCACGATGTGCAATATGACGGACGCCCTCTGTTCTACAGAGTATCCATGAGCGAGATGACGGTTCCCTACGGCGATCCTCGATCACCATATCACCGAAAGCAGGCCTTTGACCTTGGCGACTCTGGCTTTGGTCTTACTTCCAACAGTTTGAGCCTTGGCTGTGATTGTCTTGGCCATATTGCCTACTTCAGCGGTGTTCGAGTCACTGCAGATGGCAAGCCAGCTGTCATGCCAAATGTTGTCTGCATGCACGAGATTGACGACGGTATCGGCTGGAAGCACACCAACTTCCGCAACCACAAGTCCTCTGTCGTCAGAAACAGACAGCTCGTCATTCAGTGCACAGCAACTGTTGCCAACTACGAATACATCCTAGCCTTTGTCCTCGATCAAGCCGCCAACATCCACATTGAAGTACGCGCCACAGGTATCGTCTCTACCATGCCCATCCGTCAAGGCCTCCAAGTCCCCTGGGGTACAATCGTCGCCCCAGGCGTCTTGGCCGTCAACCATCAACACATTTTCTGCGTCCGAGTCGACCCCTGTCTAGACGGCGACCGAAACAACACAATCACATACGATGAATGTCACCCCGTTATCAACGAGCCCGATCTCGATCCCTTCGGCTGCGCCTTCAGAGTGAACACAACACCCATTGAAAAGCCAGGAGGCTACGACCTCGACCTGACCAAGAACCGCACATTCAAAATCATAAACGAGGCCCGCACAAACGCCATCTCTGGAAAGCCCCACGGATACAAGTTGCATGCCGTACCGAGCCAGATGCTCATGATGGCGCCTCACACGTTCAACTTCCGCCGCGGAATCTTTACTTCCAAGCCCATCTGGGTGACAAAGTACAACGATGACGAGCTGTGGGCTTCTGGAGAGTTTACGAACCAGAGTCGAGAGGATACTGGCTTGGCTATTTGGGCGAAGCGTGATGAGAATGTCAAGAATGAGGATGTTGTTTTGTGGCATGCTTTTGGAGTTACTCACGTCACTCGACCTGAAGGTATGTCTACCATTCTCAACTGTTGAGTGTTTACTAACTAGGATCCAGACTTCCCTGTTATGCCTGTCGAAAAGTTCGCCGTGTCCCTGAAGCCAACCAGCTTCTTCGAGGTTAACCCATCCAACGATGTCCCTCGTTCCAACCAGAGCGCGAACCAGTCTACGCTACACACGGTTGGACCCGAGTCTTGCTGCCGACCCTCACGCATTTGAACAGAGCAGGAGAGGGTGCATCACATGCTTTTTGAGACAATCCATTGAGAGCCTTCTGAGAAAAAAAAGAGGAAAACAAATTCCATAGAACTGTATTACAACTTTTGAACAGATATAGCTTCCTTGTATGCTTCGAGACCCATCTTATTGGTATCAATGACACCTCCATCGAGCACATTATTAAATAACACAATAATAAACACACAATAGCATCCAGGGCCTGTCTCATTTACTATATTACGTTAAATAAACACCTCTAAATGATACGATCAGCATGCTTGCGGAGCGGAGTTGCGGAGTTCAGGGGCCCGTCATCGGCTTCCCATCCGATCTACACTATCGTGGCTTCGGAATGCTTCTTAACCCCGTTAGTTAACATCGGAAGCTTCATAATATCCGTTTTCCCGGATTCATTTGTATCTTATATGTGGTTATGCTGCGATCGACTTTGTTTCTTCATCTCGCTTTGTGATCTTTTACCAAGTTTCCCTTCACCAAACCTCAGCCTAGGTTTCACAATGGTCAAAGTCGCAGTCGCAGGAGGCTCCGATAGCATCGGACAAGCAATCGTCCAGGCGATCGAAAAAGATGGATCACACGAATGCTTCATTTTAAGTCGGAGTCCAAAGGATACTAAGAAATCGAAAACTATCACCGTCGACTATGCAGATATTGAGAGTTTGCGGGTCACTCTTGAGGCCTATGACATCGATACAGTCATCTCAACCATTACACTCCAGAGTGATGCCGGGGGCCAGTCACAGATGAACCTGATTGAAGCTGCGAACCAGTCCCGATGCACCAAGAGGTTCATGCCAAGTGAATTCGGCGCCGTGTACAAGCCAGAGTAAGGCCAATCCCCCCAGCAGCATGGAAGACTACTAAGCTAACATGACTCAGGCATCTCGAGGCCCTCCCGTTGTATGCTTGGAAGTTCAGAGCCGTAGAGCGCCTCGCAGAGACAAACCTCGAATACACGCAATTCTCCAACGGAATGTTTATGGATTATTGGTTCGCTCCCCGGATTCCCTCAGCCTTTAAATTTAATGTGTCGTCATGGATCGATCTGGATCACAGCTATGCAGCTATTCCTGGAGATGGCAACACTCCTATGGTCTTGACGCATTCTCGCGACATTGGGCGTTTCGTGGCCAAAGTCCTCAGTCTTCCCTCTTGGGACAAGAGGTACTTCCTAGTCGGTGATAGACTGACTCTTAATGAGTTTCTCCGTCTTGCAGAGGAGGCGAAGGGGGTTTCGTTCGAGAGGCATTCCGATAGCCTAGCCACACTGCTCGAGGGAAAGTGCACCATGATGCCGTCGGTGAAATCTGCAGGGTTCGATTCGAGCCTGTTTATTAATGCTGTTGCTGCTGCTGGGGTAAGGACCACTCAGGGTGATCTTGACCTTCCGATGGATAAGACTTTGAACAGCATGTTTCCTGATCTTCAGACTCTTCGGATCCAAGATGCTGTTCGTGTCTACTTTGCCGACAAGAGTTGAGCGAACACCTCTGAATGGTGTTTCGAATTGATGCAAGAGCACATATGTAGCGCCTGAAGGAAGAGGAAGATAAAGATTCACGCGGTGAAGGAATAATATAAACGGCTTTTAATGTACACGGAAGTTGGTAACCATGTCTAGTACAGAACGGGAGAGACCTCAAGTCTAAAACTCCGCGGCGGATCGCCAACAGCACTTACACACTCATCATGCAACCAGACACAAACTGCGTCATGTACCAAAAAGACAAAGGCCCTGTTTGGTCCACGGGCATGGCAATGGGCTTTCGCTCGCAGTGCCTTTTCTTCCGTGCTTATAGAGCGGCCCAGAGAATAGCACTTCTTGCTTTCAAGTTAAAGATGATAGGTACATGGTCATCTGGAATGATAACCAGATCGTGTGGTCCTCCAGAACAGGTCCTGCGTACCCAATGCCAGTAAAGAATCACATCGTTGGCGGCCAAAGAATCCTCCTGGGCGAGTTACTCACCTCCACCAACGGCAACGACACCCTCACCCTCGGCTTCGATCTCAGCTTGATTCTCGCCCAAGGTTCTATAACCAAATGGTATATAGGTCCGCATGGCACCGCATAACAATCTCGATTCACGCAATGGGGGCCTGAGAAGCAAATTACGCTCGTGACAAATAAACAAAAACAACAATAACTGACTAGTGTGAATGATATACAGCTTACGGCAGATCTACTTCTAGCACAAAGTCAGAGGTCAACCAGGCCCCAGTTTACGCCATTCCATTCTTCACTCTCAAACCAAGTAATGTCCTCAAGTGAAACAGGTTGCGAGGATTCAAGAGTGGCGCGCAGGGCCTCTACTCGAGATCTCGCTGCAGCAACGGCCCAGATTTGCCGTTCTCTACTAGCGATCAAGAGAATCGCGATCGGCGAAGGCACGAGAGGGATGAGCGGCTGAAGTCTGCGTGGAATCACGTCTAAGCTTGGCATTTGTCCGCGACGGGACAATGCAACGAGACCAGAGAGAAATGCACAGGCAAACAACGTACTGTTGTTGATCGCTGCGATTAGTACATATATCGTGTGTGGTAGCGGCGAAGTAACTCACATGAGGCCGGTACGAGCCGCCCAATTCTTCCTTGTCGATAGTAGAGCATTCTGGAGTTGTTGGAGATCCCGATCAAGTCTTGAAAGCGACGTCTGGAGAGAAGCCTGCGCTTTGCGTAGACGGGCCAGCACCATTTCGTCGTCCTCCTCCAGATGACCGCGAGGGAACTCCTCAGGCCTGGGCGCACAAGACGCTGCCGCTTATATTTTAGATTTTTGCATTTACAAAACAGTAGTTCACGTACGCTTGTATGTTGTGTCCTCAAGCAGTCCTCGCGACGCGGCTAGCCATTGGCTCAGTCTGTACTGGTTCAGATAGACGGCGCCGTGAGCTTTCGTGATATTGGCGCTGTAGAAGGGCAGGGATGCTGCAGTTTCAAGGTGCTTTTGCAGCGGCATCCTCTCGCTCTGATTGTTCATAGTTTCTTCTCTCTTGCCCAAGCTGAGAGGATGCGTAGGTAGTTTCTGCGTGAAGAAGAGCCAAGATGGAGGAGAGTGGAAGTAAGCTTACCAGGTGGCGGGGGAAACAGCCTCAACTGCTGCTTGTTACCTGAGGATCGGGACAGGATGGGAGGGAGCCTGACGCGTTCGCCTCTCACTTTGGCAGCCTGTTCTGAACCACCCACTGCCAAGGCGCTCACCGCCCAGTTGCATTGAGGACCTGAAACATGCGGCTTGATTGCTTCGATCCCGCCAGCGCCACGTAGATGGTATAGGAACTTCGGGTTGACTATCGAAGACGTCTGGAGAAGAAGGCCAACCAGATGGCCCAAGGCAGATTCGTTTGCCGCCGTGGCTTGCCAACTGGTTGCCTCTCATCCTATCCAGCCCAGCGTGGCGCTGGAACACCGCCGCCAAGGTGGGCAGTTTCTCTTTTCAATCCATGATGTCATGGACGGTATGCAAAAGTCTCTCGGCTCCAGCAGAGCTACTGGACAAGTACCGGTAAAGTACTGAAACTCAAGAGTTGGGCACGATAGTTGGTAGGTACCAAAAGAATGGCCGTCAACCACAATGGAATTCCTTAGCCGGTAGGCCATTTCTTTTGGTACCCACAAGTGTAGGTGAGCTCATGTACTTTTAAATTCTTGTAAGCTACATATCAGTTATTCCTTATGTCATTGACAGCTCTCCGGCTGATTGTCAGCCTTCGAGCATCCGTACTTTATCACACCTACTCGCAACACTGCCCCAGCCACCGCTAGGCCGCTGAATGACTCATCTTCTAGAAAGGATCCAAGATTCTATAAGATCGATAACCTATTTCCCTGGGCGCACCAGACAAACTTCTCAGCTTATGTGCAACCAGTAGTCTCACAAACATGGGCACTGCGACAGAGCTCACGGCGTGGCACATCCAGTGCATTCATTCGCCATTGAAAACAACCACGGCTATCTCTCGCTACATTGAGAACGTTGACATTTTCCTAGGCCGCATTTGGGAAGATTCCAAGGAGACAGTGGCTATCCCGCCTCAGCTAAAAGTGGATGACGTCGAGAACTCTGTAGTCATCCACCAGGGCGCTTCGATCAATGCAGTCCGGGTTCGTCTCTAATCAAAACGAAGACCACGAGCACAGCTAATCAGTATTCTATCACAGATAAGGTTCAAACTCCCACCCGAACACAAAGCAGACAACTATACGTTTCAGAGCGCGATTCGTCACTTTTGCGAGCGAATCTTCAAACTCAAAACCGAGGGGGATATTTGTTCCCATATTGCCCTCATTAGCCCTCGCTTTCTCGTCGGAATTGCCCCCTTGAGCAAGTGGTTTAAGTTTTACTGGACACAAGGCTTCCTTGAGACCTTTGTTCGTCGACAGGTGCCCCTGTTCGACGAGGTAGCCGATGCTGAGTTTTCTTGGCCATGGTATAGGTAACCTACAGCCCGGAGTTGATGTTGATCAACGACTGTGTGAGCTGATATGCTAACAAAGAGTCAAGGCTGGGAGGAGCCGCGTTTCTGGTGCTGGTGTCAGATCAGAAATCTTCTGACATACTTCGGGGAATCATCATTGCTCTTGCAAAGCACGTCGTGAGTATTCAAAGGAAGTGTACGATGGGACTCTAACTGATGAACACGATACCCAGGCTTCCGAGGCCAGGAGGCCACCTCAGGAACTTGAACAGAAGAGAAAACGGTTGTCCAAAAGATTCTTAGGCAGTGTAGAAAAGCTCCTTAGAAAGCTCGACAAAGCCAGTAAGTCTCTTCTCTTGGGTTTGCACAGAGAGTATTGATACCGAAACCTTGCAAGCCGAGGCCTACACCACAGCCATCAATGAAGGCGCCGCTCAGCTGCCATCGGACCACGAGGTCGAGCTTTTTAATGCAATTCTTGAAGTATTCGAGAACGGATTCGAAACCCTGACCGCCAACAAGGAGGTTTTCGATGAATGGCAAAATATTGTCTCTGATGCGAAAGCCAAGTTGGACTCGGCATGCGCTAACACAGGTGCCTCGCTGGGGCTATTTGTATGGAAGGCTATTGCTGCAGTCATTGCTACTAAGGCTGCTGCTGGAGGAGCTGTTGGAGGAGCTGCTCTTTGTTCCGCAATGTGTTCAGCAGCAGTCCTTTGGCCCCTGGCCTTACTGATTGCCAGCTCCCTCGTCTGCTACCTCCTCTACCGCAACTATAACAAGGTAAAGAAAGAAAGCAACGAAATAAAGAAGTGTGAGTATATCAAGTCTCCATACCAAGTTTTTTACCATCGCCAAGCTGGAGCCCTGCGCTAATTCTCGTTCTCGTAGTATCGGAGGTCATTCGAGGACACCATGATGTTGCACGCTATCTTGCCCAGTGGTTTGTCATGGGCCACCAGCCCGCCCAGGCGGACGAACCTCGAGAGATGCAAGACATGAGAACTCAACTCAACACAAAAGGGCTAACGCCAACCTTTTCACTAAGGGACTACAATGCTAGCCTGAGTAGCGAGGCTCACGTCATTCGCCAGCGACTCCAGAAGATGAAGGAGGACCCCAACTTCAAAGATTACTTCTCTTAGTCTTTTGCTTTGGATGATAGATTGGTTTTGGTTTGATTTCAGCTTGTATTTATCCTGTTGGGCCTCTATATTGTCAAGATTGGCTTAGCAATGTGAGGAATTCTTAACAAGTGTGTTCACTCATCTTTGGCTTGAGGTCCATTTACCTACTACCAAGCTTAGGTATGCCACTGGGCGAGTTAATTTTGATACTAACAAGTTGTAAATATGTTGAAATTCCTTCAGCTTTCTATCTATGCTCGCTTGTTCATGTCGTACTTGTAGTACCATCCCTCACCCTTCATATCCTTCCTGATCTTGTAGTTGTCCTCAGCAATCCTCAAGATATCCAGGTCTACTTCCACAATCTCAACCTTTTCCTCGCCAATTTCAATCTTTCCAAGAGTACCCAAAATCGGCATGTTGACGGAGCTCAATCCACCCGCGTTGCAGAAGGCGACTGCTGCCGTGTTCTCAAAAGCACGAGCCGTGAGGGCACTCTCGATAAAGATTCTCTCCGCATCGGGGTTGAGTTCTTGTCCTTCTTCTCCAGCATCCGTGAGGAACCAGTAGGAGGGGATTATGATGAGATCTGCACCGTCGTTGACCAAGGCTCGGAAAGCTTCTGGGAAGGCTAGGTCCCAGCAGATGACCATGCCAGCACGCACGGGTCGACCATCAGCATGCTTCAGAGGTGTATCAAAAGCTGTGTGGGGTGTGTGAGCTGAAGAAGTAAGGTGAGGTCGCTCAGGATGCCACAGGTTCTTCTTCTGATAAGAGCCGCAGATGTCGCCGGTTCCAGCGGCCAGGAAGTAGGCCATATTGTGCAGCTCCTCATCCTTGCCATTTTCTGCTAGATGCACCTCGCAAATGGTACCAGGGACAATGTTGATGTTCAACTCCCGCGCCAAATCCTGATACTTTGCCAGACAACCTGCTGACTTCTTGCTAGCCGACACAAACTCGGCATGTTCAGGGGCCCATGATGTAAGGTGAAACTCAGGCAGAATCGCAATATCACATCCTTTAGCAGCAGCCGATCGCAAGTGTTCCTCAGCCTTTGCAAAGTTATCATCGACAACAATAGGCTTATCAAGATTATCAGTGACTCAACTCAAAAACGTCGCAAAGTTTCGCCTAGCAGCAAAGCTTGTGTCTAATTAGAGGACGAACCTTGGGGTCAAACTGAATCAGCGCAATCTTGTAAACAGGAGCCATGGCGATTTGGTAAAGAAAGTTGTTTCTTGGAGACTGATGAGTCAAAGTGGTGAGGTTTGGATAAGATGCGGAGAAGAGAAGGATTCGGAACTCGGCATGACACTTGACCTAGCGTTTCTCCACCTGGAGAGAAGCTGAGATGCTCACGTGTTTGTTCAGCTGTTCCGTGGGTTCCGTGAGATGAGCTTCTATCAACACCAAACTTGTGGCAATTTGTAAGGCTCATCAAGTCCATCTTAGCCAGACTCAAGTCCATTAACCGAAACAGTAGGAGAAAAAGAAAATGGTAAAATCAAGGCTTCTTTTGTCATTCGCTAACGATATATGCAGACCGTGTATCAATCCATCAAATATGTACAATCAGATTATCATCACATCAAAACTTCCCTCCAAATCGATTAAAGAATCTAAACCCGGCACATGCGACCATCCTCAGCCAAACTCCAGGCATCGCTGCCAACACCCTTAAGGTTGTAGAACAGCGACTTGGGATCCCACTTCTTCTTGATAGAAGCAAGACGGCTCCAGTTGTCACCGTAGAAAGTCTCCTGCCAGTTAAGCTGGTTGAAATCGGCCTCGTTCATATAAGTACCGCTACCAGGGGTAACGGCCTCGATCTGGGGCATGAACTCGTGGGTGATGCGCTTCTGCATCGTGAGCATGTCGTCCCAGCGGAGGGGATCCCAGGCGGTGGCGAGCTGCATCGACATGATGGCCTTGCGCCAAGCGGGGTGAACGGCGTTGGAGACGCCCTTGTAGGGCTGGAAGCTACCGCCGCTGCCGACAGCAATGACGCCGTTGGCGGTGAGGTTGCGAATCACCTTTTGGAAGTTGTCGTTGTCGTCCTCAATGACAGAGCGGGGGATGAGACGACCGCCGTACTGGTACTCGGAAGCACCAATGTGACCGTTGGGGAGAGGGCCCATGTAGGTGTCGTAGTGGTCGCGGTAGTTGAGGGTGGTGTAGGAGACCACGGGAGTGATGCCAACCTCGGCGAGGTAGCTGGTGAAGGGGCCAAGGACCTCATCGCGGACGTACTCGCCGGTGGAGTTGACAAGAGTGATGGGCTTGACGACGAGGACACCAGAGGTGACGTAGTAGATGACGGTAGGACCATGGTCAATCATGGCAGGCAGAAGCTCGTGGAACTTGGCAACGGCGCTGTTAAAGGTAGCCTTGTCAACACCAGTGGCAGCCATCTGGAGAGTAGCACCTCCAATGGTACCAGTATAGTGAGCTCGAACAGTCATGGAAGTGACAACAGCAAAGTTGCCAGCACCGCCACCGCTAAGAGCCCAGTAGAGATCGCTGTTCTCAGAGGCAGAAGCCCTGACGACTCTGCCGGCCGCAGTGACAACTTCGAACTCGAGAGTCTGATCAGCACCGAGGCCGTAGCTGGTGCTGAGAGCAGAGTGGCCACCGCCAAGGGTGAAACCAGCAAGACCGACAGTGGGGCACTCGCCAGAGACGGTAGTGAGGCCGTGAGAGTTGGCAAACTCAACGGCATCGGCGCCCTGAATACCAGCACCAAGCTTGACGGCAGGGCCGTTGTACAGCTTGTCGGACCAGTGGACAACTTCAGCGTCCTTCATGTAGTGGGTCCAGATGGCGAGAGAGCCAGCGCCAGTAGAGCGGCCAAGGTAACTGTATCATTGTTAGTTATGAATCCAATACAGAGCAAAGGAGATACATACTCATGGCCAGTGTTGCGGACAACCAGGCGGATGTTGTTGTCATTGGCAAACCGAACAGCGGCAGCAACTTGACGGGCGTTGGACACCTTGACAGCATAGGCAGGATAGTTACCAAGAGTGCAAGGACGAGACTCGGCCAAGAAGGGATCACAGCTCTGGTTGGCAAAGAAAGCCTGCATCACAGACGAAGAGGAGGAGAAGCTGCCCATGTTAGTGACCGCACACCCAAACCACTAGTTTCAAACTTACTGAGTCTGAGGAAGCTTCCACGCCGTCCGCAGAGCCGCGCATGCCACGGCGTCATAAGTGGGATCATGACACGGCGAGCCGATGGGAACAGTCTTGATGAGACCACCGTCAACAGTCTTGTTGAACTCGTTCCACACGCTGGTAGAAGGCCAGCAAGCATCACCGGGAAGGCATCGACACTTGGGCGTAGAGCTAGCACTGACAGCGCCGACGGTGGCAAGAGCCCAGGAGAGAGACTGAGTGATCTTCATCTTGGCGGTTGAAGTTGGAGATGATGCGTCGATGGATGAGAAGGACAAGAAATGTGGCGTCCTACTGCGTATTTAATAGGATGGAAATGACATCCTAGGCCTCCTCCCAAGAGATGCCATCCCGTCTTGGGTGACCTGGGGTCCTTGCTAGCACGTACAGTAGATTTCGCATGAAAATGGAGTCGGAGGAAGCGGCTGAGGCGCACTAGGATTCTTCCGACGGCGAGCGATTCCTTCCTGATTCTGGAAGCTAGGACCAAGACGCGCTTATGCCTTCAGGGACCAGGGGGAAGCCCCGGAAGTGCAGAGCGATAGTGTGGCCCAGACGTTGAGAGATTTCTTGGTAGCGTCGCCGGTTTGCCGGTCGACTCGCGTCCGAAGTCTAACACCGGAGATTAGGGATGGAACTGGAATTATCCGTCGTTGAATGGATGACGAAGACCTAATAACGTTGGGATGCTATTAACCTGGGTCTTGGCGAAATGGAGGATCAACCCGGATAACCACGTGTGTTAGCGAGGACTTGGCAAAGAGTTATCTTTTTCTGTAAGCAATTCGCAAAAGGAACAAGCGAGGAGGACGAAGAGAGAGAATTGGTGCCAAAAATTTGGTGTTGGATGGAGCTAAAGCATATGGGAAGCCCCTGATGACATCCACCTTTTGCCACCTCTACTCCACTTGTTACAGAATCAATGCATAAAGACATTTGAGGTTGCAGGTTCGGCGAATTGACGGTTAAGAAGAGGTCTAGAAGAGTATTGACTCGCTGCCAAGGCCATGGTTCACAAAGACGAGTAATGACTTGTCTACTCCTACTCCGTACGGGAATACAATATCTCACCCTCGCGGTCCGATCCACTTGTGATCCATCTCTTGGCCCGCTGATCATTTCCCTTTTTGAAACGACCAACTTCAGGTCCGCCATTTTACACGGACCATCTCAACTGGTACGATCCGGTGGGAGACAAGGGTGCTTTTCCTCATTCCGTTGGCGGAAGAGGAAAGAGTCTTGTGTCCGCCCGAAAGGCCGAGGTTTATTCTGATAAGCAAGGGGATCTCCAGGGGTTTGCTCCGCGTTGGGATCTGTCAGGGTGTGAAGATCATGCCACTTTTCGTAGTGATTTTCGATGGCTTGCACCCCTGCGGCCTTGTTTCTGGAGTCTGATCTGCAGTGTGATCGTGTATCTTGGATCTTGATGACAGTGATGGACGAAGACATCTCTGAAGCTGATTTGAAGTCGACTTGAGTTATGAGCAATCTTTGCATTCAATCGTGTCACAGCTCCTCGTGTCCCTTATTCTCTGCTCCTGAAAAAACTCTTTTACCCCTGATTCATGCCTTCACGTACCCTCTCCAATGAAAGCGAAAGGTACCCACTCGCCCTCCGGCCCAGATCTACAAAAAAGTACAAGTGCAACTCTCGGAGTTTCTACCACTCTCGTTCAAGCCCGTTAACTTGGTCCAACGCCACACGTGAGAGGAGAGGGCCACACCGGAAATAGTGACTGTTCGGATCTAAATAGGGATCTTCTGGGGAAGTTACCCTACAAGCACACTGAATCGGGCAACTGGTGTCGGGTAAGTCTGTGCGTTGTGTGTGTGATGGTGTGTGACTATTTTGCAGTCCGTTCACATGTTTTGAATCACTGATGCGGCGATCTTGGGATCCACGAGGTTTAGGAAGTTTTTTTTTTAAGGGACGGCGTGTGTTTTAGCTTGTGAAAAGTTTAATAAAAATGACATGAGACCCTTTCTTGGTTGTCCACTTTACTTTTTTTGTTTCTTTTCTTGGTGATGCTTTCATGATGCTTTTTGCTGTGAGCCTATTTGCTTGCCTTTTGGCGTTGCCAGCTGGTCTGGCTGCGTCTTCTACCTCGGCTGCTTTTGCGGGCTGGCCTGAGTGTTCAGTAAGACTTTCTACTTTTCCCTTCTTGTGTGTTGGTTGTGCTAATGGGTTTAGATCAAATGCCTCACAACTGCCATCAGCAACTCAACATGTTCCGCCACAGACCAGGCTTGCATGTGCACTAATGAACAGCTTCAGTTGGAAATGAACGTATGTGTCAAGCAGACATGCACCATTAAAGAGTCGTTGAGTATGTCTCAATTCCGAGTCCTCCGGTAGCATCATGCTAACTGTCATTAAGCTACGGTCAACTTGACAATGACCAGCTGTGGTGCGCCTATCCGAGACAAGTCAGACGAATACATCATCTTGTCAAACACTTTTGCTGTCATCACGGGTCTTTTCATCGTCCAGCGCTTCGCCTCAAAGATCTACTGGAAGCTTCCTCTTGGCCTCGACGACTGGTTCATGCTCATCACCTTTCTTTCCGGCATTCCCAGCTCAGTCATCACCGTTCACGGCACGGCAGCAAACGGTTTAGGTCGCGATATCTGGGCTCTTACTCCGACCGAAATCACCAACTTTGGTTATTACTTCCACGTCATGGCTATCCTCTACTTCGCCCAGGTCACACTTCTAAAGCTATCCCTCCTATTCTTCTACCTTCGCATCTTTCCGACTGTTGGTGTTCGAAGGACACTCTGGGCCACCGTCGTATTCAACAGCCTTTTTGGATTAGCTTTTGTCTTTACGGCTGTGTTTCAGTGTCAACCCATCAGCTATTTCTGGAAGAAGTGGGATGGTGAACATGAAGGACACTGCGCTGATCTCAACGCCATCACTTGGTCCAACGCCGCCATCAGCATTGCTCTTGATTTTTGGATGCTAGCTGTCCCTCTGTCTCAGCTCAAGGCACTCAACTTGGACTGGAAGAAGAAGATTGGTGTTGGAATGATGTTTTGTGTGGGTACATTGTAAGTCTTATCCTTCAGTGATTATGAGCCTATTGCTAACTGTTATTCAGCGTCACCATTGTCAGCATTCTGCGACTCAGAGCGGTTGTTAGGTTCAAAGCCGAGACCGAGAACGCGACTTGGGAGTTTCTGGAAGTTTCTAAGTGGTCCACAATCGAGATCAACGTCGGCATGATCTGCGCCTGCATGCCCTCTCTGCGAATCCTTCTAGTCCGACTCTTCCCCAAGATCCTGGGTACTTCTCGAAGATACTATCCTAACTACGCGAGCAACACTGGAAGAAACACAAACAAGAATCGGTCAAGACAACTAGGTACGAATGCTACTACAGAGGTGGATACGACTCGTCGGCCGGTTGAGTCGAGGGGGATCACGTATCAGCGCACCTATGATGTGCAGTATGGTGATAGTGATGAGACGCAGTTGGTTGATATGAAGGATTTGGATGGGAAGAGCGCTAAGTCCGGGGTTTCTGGGGTTTCGATATAGACCATGGAGCCTGATTGTATTTATGGCTTATGAATTATGATTTTGGATACTTTGAACAGACAAAAGTAACTCGCCATCTTGACCTGAATTCAATTACTTCGCCTATCAGCTCGGGCTCCGACTTAGCTCGGGCAGGTCTGATGTTTGATTCTCTGGCTGGGTAGTCTAGTACCACCTCTAGCCCTATTTTTGAGTCGTCGGTGCCTAGATGAAGTTAGAAGTTGGCAACATCTCTACGAGACCTTCAACCATTTCAAATGAGGTCAGATAAGCTCTCCATATCATTGCAGGGGTCTTGGCGAGGTAAGCATGCAAGCGAGGGCATTCGAGGACTAGCCCAGAATGGATCTTCACAGCCCTGGCCCGTATAAGCCCCGATATTCGGCAGCCGAGACATCAACAAGCGTCATTGATCTAGGGGTTAGGATTCAACTCTTCCATTAGAGAGAAGTTGAGGCTCGGATTCGAATTCCGGATGACGCAAAGGGTTTTTCTTTTTGCTTGCCCGCTGTCTTGACGGTTTCTTTTTTTGCTACTCCAGCTTCAACGTTACTCTACTTTTGTTTTTGCATATCGTTCAGAAAGAGTTGATCAAGGCAGAAACAAAGTTGTGCTACTTTTCCTTGTCTCTCTCGCAAACTTCCTCCGTTAACAGTCCACTAACTACTCTTTTATTGTGCCTTGAATCATTGAAACCCTCCCATTTGTAGGCAGTCCCAATAGCCCTTCCAAAAGTTGAAAGATATCAGATACTTTGTGATAAAGCTGATAGTGACAGCCAAGACATTTGATAGGTTGAGTCATATCTGCGCTGATCGGCGCCCTCCGTCTCGGCCATTCACGTCAAAGAGGGGCTGCCTTTCTCTTCTAACTAAAGTATTTTCTCAACCCCAAAGCTTCTTCTCGCTAGCGACCCGAACAGCTCAAACTCTCCTCTCCGTAACATTTGCAGATACCTCTTCAAGTGTGCCCAGCATGGTTGAAGGCGACGCACCGACTGTGCGTCCCAGGCCGGTGCGAACAATCTCAGTTCAAGAGGGCAAGTTCATTGTCGGTATAATGACTGCCAAATCCACTAACAGGTTTTCACAAACAGATAATGATGCCCCGACTGATGAGATTTATTATCCTGACGGCGGATTCAAGGCTTGGATGGTTGTTGTAGGTGCTTGGTGTGCGATGGTCCCCCCAATGGGCCTGCTCAACACGTTGGCTGTCCTCCAGGCCTGGATCTCCGAAAACGAACTGGAGGGCATTTCAGAGAGTAAATCAGGGTGGATTTTTAGTTGCTACGCCTTCTTCATCACGGCTTGTGGCGCCCAAGTTGGTAAGTATTCCCCGAAAATCCCTTGCTACTCGCGACAGGACTGACTATCAACTTAGGCCCTATCTTTGATGCATACGATATTAAATTACTACTTCTTCCTGGCTCCATTGGTGTTGTTGCATCCTTAATCTTCATGAGTCTATCCACAGGTACTCCATCCCTTCCCACCTCCCCGCAAGCTTGCTAACATCGCCCCCCAGAATTCTATCATTTTCTCCTCTCTTTTGGCGTTCTTGGAGGTATATCCGCTTCATTGCTGTTCAATCCCAGCCTGTCAGCTATTGGTCACTGGTTCTGTAAGCGCCGCGCTTTCGCTACGGGCCTGGCCTGCAGCGCTGGCGGTATTGGTGGTATCATATTCTCAATCATCATCCTCTATCTGACACCACGCATCGGCTTCCCCTGGGCTATCCGAGCAGTGGCATTCTTGTCACTTGGTCTCCTTATTGTCGCCAACATATTCCTACGAAAGCGCATACCTCATAACAAAAAGGCCAGAGCTTACATCGACTTTGGTCTTTTCAGGGACGTCAACTTTTCAGTCACGGTAGCGGCTATCTTCCTTGTCGAATTTGCCGTCTTTATCCCTTATACATATCTATGTTCATACGCACTCTCCTACGGGTTCAGCTCTCGCGAGGCATATCTACTCAATGTCCTCTTAAATGCTGGCGCTATCCCTGGACGAATTCTTCCCGGCTACATCGCTGATCGCTTTGGCGCTTTCAACACAATGATCGTCACAGCTCTATCCTGCGGGGCTTTTATCCTGGGTCTATGGTTAATAGCAGACGGTGATCATGCTCGGGTCGTGGCCTTCTCGGTACTCTTTGGTTTCTGGTCAGGGGCAGCCATCAGCTTATCACCAGTTTGTGTGTCTCGAGTATGCCGCATCGAAGACTATGGCAAGTCAAACGGGATGGCGTACTTTGTTGCAAGTTTCGGGGCCTTGGTTGGCATTCCCATTGCTGGCGCTCTGCTCGATGGCAGTGAAGATGGCTACCGAAATTTGATCATCTTTGCAGGTGGATTTTACATGGTCGCAAGCATTGCATTCTGTATCGCTCGAGGGGTAGCTGGAGGATGGAAACCGGCACTGTTCTAGATAGAATAGGTTCCAAATAACTATCATAACAGTGTTTTTGGATACCCCAAATAGTTAATGGAGGAAGCAAGGAGGTAGATGTGTCGCTGAGGTTGGTACTGGAAGTTTGATCAGCGAATCCCATTACCGCCCATTACCAGGTTATTGCTATGTTTTGCGGAGGAACACATTGGAGGCTCTCCTGAACACACTCAAGGGTTTTTCTGGCCAGTTCCTGTACACACAGTCGTTTCTTCATGCCAGGATCAAAATCAACTTTCCACACATGAACTCACTGCCCCCATCTCACGAAATCAAACAAACTTTTATTAAGATCAAATAATATAGATGGTGTGTAGCCGTGTCTCCGGGTCGTAATTCCAGCAAGGCAAGTCCTCGACGGGCTTTCGACTCGCCGGTCTGTGACTGATTATTCCGATTCTGCGAAAGCGACCCATTTCCGGATCGACCAATTCAAGAACAATAGAGTTCAAGACTTCCCCCTTTATCAATGTGACGCCAGCATCCTTCCAGGGCATACAGAAGAAGACTCGTGACTCAATTTCGGGGATCTCTGAAGGATCAATAGCAAAATCCAGAATTACTCTGTTGGAACTACGACGCGGTAAGGATGGTAAGGCTTTGTCATACCCAGATCCACGGTAGTTCCCATCGAGGAAGACGGCACCCAAGCTTATACCTCCAGTATCAATCAGCCTCACACGATGAAAAGGGCCAGCCACTTTGAGCTCGACCACCGGTTCATGAGGATAATCGAACACGTCTTCGGTGATAGGTTTATCATCAAACGGGGCCTGTCCTTCCCGATACTTCACCAATCGTACACACTCGGAGGCCGGTTTTCTTGCATTTTGCATGATAACAACGGGCAGGTCTGTTGATATCCAGGAAAATGTTGGCCCTTTACCCTGGCGAAGAGGTGTCGAGACTGTTTGGAAGGCTGTTTCGGGCAGGGGTCCTAGTTCGCCTAGAGTTTGGTTGCCGATCGGATGGTCTCGGATCGTATTTCCATCACACCGCCAAAGCATCTGAGCGGAAATGATTGAAGCCCAAACACCCATGACGTAAATATCATCCACCAGGAAAGTCTTGAGGTAGCGTGCAATTCCCGAGATGGCAACAAGCTTATCCGAGGCAAAGGTGAGGGCGCATCGGGTGTAAATCTCTGGGACCCTATTCCACACCCGGTGACAAGTCGCAGCATCATACTTGCCAACGAATTTCTCGTCAAAGTTCTTGAAGGGCTGAAAAGCAGCTTCGTCAATAATCGGCATGGATTGTCGAAGCCGCTCAGATTTTGACGCCTCGCAGCATTCAAAAATGACTTCGTTTCGGCAGAAATGAAGCACGCGTGGTGATAGGAAGCGTTCCTGGAGAACCCAACCTCGAGAGTTGATTGGCGAGTTGGTTACTTCGTGTTGCCAGGTACCGCAATCTACCAAGAGATATTTGAACTCTTGTCTCCCGCTGCCTTCGCTGCCTTCGTATTCTTCGTATTCTTCGTAGTCTTCGTAGTCTTCAATGATTGGAAAGCTAACACTGACGATAGGAAGATCGAACTGTCGCGCTTTTCGGTCCAGAAAAAGACCATCTGAGTGCGTGCCCCAGTCTGCCGAGAGGTTGCAAAAGGAATTTCTGTATACTAGATCCATCGTCAGGCACTCGTGTGCCCAATCCGAACCACCACCATGACTCTCTTGGATGATACAAAGCGAGTCAATCCAAACATATCGAAAGCCCAGGAGCCGAGAAACGGTTATGAAGTCACGAAATGTGTTGGTCAAAACCTCAACGGGGAGCTGATGTGACCAGGCCTCGAGGTTCTGGGTGGTGAGCTTGGGGATGTGTGAGGTCCATCTGTGGCTCAAGGTGACATAGCGCTTCCCGGGAGCAACCTGTTCTCTTGTGATGATCCTGACAGTTGTTCCATCAGACCCAGCGAGCTCTGGGGGGCCGAGATCGAGGACACGGGTAGGAAACCAGCTCGTGTCCTTCGCACGATGAATGCACTGCGTGTGGCTGGAGCTGCATTCCTGTAGCCACTGCCTAATAAGATCGATTGTTTCCTCCCATGCCGTGGCATCAACTAATTCGGCACAGGAACTCATCCACTGAGAAATTTCTATCAAGAGTTTGAGTTATTTCCACAGTGAGCTAGGCATGCAACTTGGAATACCCACCCGAAGCTATTGTGGTACCATCCATATTGATGAGAAAATGATGGAAGCTAACATCCCGGCTCTGATCCATGATTTTGATGGCATGGGCCAAATCTGGAAGTGTCTCTGGGTCGAAACTCCATCGCCACCCATATGTACGAAGATCAGAGCGCATGAGAATTCTGTGGTTGCTGTCAACAATGTCATAGAAATTCAAGCTAGTCAATTCGTTGAAAGAATCCCATTTTGGGTGCTCCAGGTGCTCCAGGTGCTCATATCGAGCAAGCGTTTGTAAACACTCTTGACGGGCGCCGTCGAGTGCTTGAAATAGTCGCCAGCAGATGAAGCATTTGTTTGCTACAGCCTCAAGAAAACCAGAATATGTCATGTGGCCAGGGGAGGTGATGGACCTGCAGTCATATTCGAGATCCTTTATGGCGTCGGTACAACAAGCGCATAAGTGAGGGCTACTGGGCGGTGAATTAAGCCTAGAAATTGCGTCGTCGGAGGCCATTTTCGCGCTTGCTTGACTTGTTTCCCGTAGCTTTGTGGCTCGTAAGATTGATCATGTTGTGGCAGCTGACTGATACGTTTAAGCAGCAAGCCAAGCAAGGCTTCAGCCCAACACGTCTGCAAGCCAATGTCACACAGAGCGGGGTCATCTGACTTTCAAGAGGGTAGACGGATCATGGGCTGCAGTTATTGGTGATGAAGCTTCTTTGGCCAATGGCGGCTCAGAAAAGAGGACAGGCAGCTGCTCACTAATCTCGGACATGGCCATAAATACACAAGGATTCTTCAAAAAGCTCAATGCCACAACTACTTCAATTACGCTTCAGAGTTTCAAGGTAACAAGTTTGCCCTTTAAAGACCAGGTCATATCAGCCTCGCTCCTGACTCCCTTGTCACAGCCCTTCCTAGTTATCATAAACAAAGCCATTCTCTAGTTGTAGTCATATAACCAAGATATTTAACAAATGGATAGCTAGCTCGCGCGCCTTGCTGTAAATCAAGGCTATATGAAGATCACATTTACTACTCCTTGGCAAATGACAGTAGGTTAATATCCTCATTCCCAGAAGCAACTCCGTTATGTATTCGATGCGACCGTATCTCCTACTACGTTAGCATTGGGATGTGATGATATGATGTGTTAGAAATGTGTTCTTTGTTATAGATGAAGCCTGGCCCTCGATGGGATAAATGAGCCAGAAGATCACGTCCATGTCTGCTGCCCTCTAGGGCATCACGTATATGTCACCTGTTATGAAATTGTTGGTCACAAAAACTTAAAAGAAGTAATTGCAAATGAATCCTTGCTAATTTGACAAGGAAAGATCCAAAACGAGCCGAACATGGCAACAGGCAGAAAGCAGATGATATCCTAGACAAGACCTACACTCGAAGAAATGGAAAACTTTTCATTGCTATTTTCAGCTCAAAAATTCCAGTCTTGACAAACAAGCACTTATTCACTTCTACCGACATCCATGTCGAAGGATTTCGGCAACGACAGCAGCCGGAGGATCCCGCAGAAACTTGCATGCATGACAGCAGGTAAGGATTCCGGGGCATGAGGCTGTGCAATCCTATGTGGAGATAATGTTCTTTCAGTCCAAGACCTCAACAACATGGTGATATTCATTCCAAGTCATGAAATGGGGCAAAGAGCTACACATCAAATGCTGTAATATCCACTGCATGCTGACCTTCGGGCAAGCCACCGTCATTTTGCCTCTAAAACCGCCCTTCCCTAAGCTTACAAAGAACTTTGGACAATGAGGCGTCCCAAAAAAGGTCCAAAGGCGGGAGCCTCCTCGTCGATCTAGCCCTTTCCAAGAGGATGCAAAGCAACCACATGATATCCCTAACCTTGGGGGCGGGCAGCAGGTGGCACAGTGAGACAAAACATTCCGACTTTGCCGGTGCAGCTGCAGTCTCTGTAAGACAGAGTAGCAATAACCGGCAAGGCCTGGTTGACAAGGCTGAGTCAGATGGTTATTTCCTATTTTTCTTTCCACGGAAATGCCTAATGACGCTGGACAGCATCAACAGAAAAGCCTGCTGATGTTTCTATGACCTTCCCAATGTGATGTGGTAGAACCTGGAGCGGCCGACCGCTGCAATGTCATGGCTTATTCCTGAACTGCAGCATCTTAGTTTGCGGGGGCGACAGAGGGCCCAGCGTCTTGGTAATACAGGTAGCCCAGACCAAGAGGCAAGGATTCCAAGCAAAAAAGTCCCCTATAGGACAGCTGATATAGAGAAACAAAACATCTCCGTGGTCCCAAGGATGTGGTAACACGTGGTGGACCATCAAGAGTAAAAAAGTTTCAAAACATCTCCCCCTCCTAAAAATAGGGCACTTCCTTCCAATCTTGGTAATCCAACAGTTAATTTCAAAAATTTCGCGTGGCCATGCCCTTCCCCCAGATTTAGAGAGCACGGGAGGCGCAGCACCACTTGGGGGCTAGTGTGAAGCCACGCTGACAGTTCTGACCCAAATGCCGGTGTAAAGTCAGCATCTAAGCCCAGCTTGCGGATGATTGATCCAATCAGTGAGCTCGCTAGGGAGGACAAGCTTGACTCGGAGGGTTGCAGTTCCGGACACCCTTCTTGGAAGTGTCGTGGCGGCTGAGCTACAGTGAAGCTGCTATTACCGGGGAGGGCTGAGCTTAGAGGCGATTCCGGTTGAGTTGAGGTCCGGAGGCTGGTGATGAGGCGGGTGAGAGCTGAAGATGATGGTAGAGATTCAAGCTTGGTTTAAGTTCTATATAATGGGATGAGATTCCCGCTCAACAGACAATATTCTCATCATCACAATCACAACAACTACAACAACCACTACAATCTTCAACACACATTCATCTCTTCACTCTCAACAACAACTTCCAATCCACACTTCAACAATCTCAACTTCATCAATCAAAATGTTCTCTCTCAAGACCTTCTCCGCTGCTCTCCTCCTCGCCGCCAGCGTCTCCGCGGCTCCCGCTCCTAGCAAGACCACCCGCGACCATCCCGACAAGGTCGTCACCCTCACCGGAGTCACCCACTCCGTCAACGCCGGCCTTGGCGGTCTCCGCTTCGACCCCGACAACGTTGTCGCCGAGATCGGTGACATTGTCGAGTGGCACTTCCTCCCCAGGAACCACTCCGTCGCCCAGTCCAGCTTCGGCGAGCCCTGCGAGCCCCTCGCCGAGGGCGATGGTTTCTTCGCCGGCTTCAACTTCCCTACTCAGGAGGGTCAGGCTCCCGATGTCTTCCAGATCGTTGTCGAGGACAAGACTCCCATCTGGTACTACTGCCCTCAGCAGAACGGTAACCACTGCCAGAACGGCATGGTCGGTGTCATCAACCAGAACTTTGACAACCAGGACTTTAGCCTCCGCCGCCACAAGGAGCTTGCTGCTCAGACTGAGATCTCTGTCATTCCTCCTGTCCAGCAGGGTGGTGCTGTGATCCCCAACCCCAACCCCAACGGTGGCTTCTAAGCAGCTAGCTGAAGTAGCTTGCTTTCTATCAGGTCTTTTGGGGTGGATGGATGGCTAAAAGGTTCACTTTCCTTTATCGTGGCATTATCGGATATGGCGACTGGGATAGATTGGGCTCTGGTTTGGGGATATTTAAGGATTGGCATCTCACATTGAGAAGCGTTTGGTTACTTTTCCTTCATTCATTTCATGATCAAGTACATATTTGAACATATCACAATAGAATTTGTCTGCTTTCATCCTCTTCTTCAATTCATCGCCGAGTGAATGAATACATTGCCTTGAGCTGCAAGATTCCAAAACATGGACACGCCGACTTGCAGCAGCATTTCCAAAAACCAGAAGACTCAATAATTTTTATTTGAAAATATTGTCGTCTAAGAAAACTGGTACAAAAATGCCTAATTCCTTGCTCTATCACATTCGCTATCAGAGCTGGATGGTAGCTGACCCACTATATTTCAGCTTGTGGCGAATCAAGTCAGCTCCAGGCTCCATCTCATCTTGATCCTTGAATCTCCTCATCGCAATGAAGTCAATCACTTGCGCCTAATCCCTCACCTCACGACGTCACTCACATGACTTACACTACACGAATACTCACTCTACATTCCTCTGACTCCATTCCATCTCACCAACCATGGCGTCATCATCCTCTCACAACCCCGAAGACGACGAAACTCTCATGCCCTTTTCCTGCTACGAATGCCGCAACCGAAAACTAAAGTGCGACCGCCTAAGTCCGCGATGCACTCGGTGTTCTCGCTCGGAGGTCCGGTGTCAATATCCCGCGACAAGGAAGAGGCCGGTGATTACGGCGACAAGGCCGAGAGTCAAGGAGCTTGAGTCACGATTAGGTGAGCATTTACATCCGAACGTGCCGGGCTCGGGCTCGGGGATGCCGTGGCGACTTCGGGGATTAACGGGCGGACTTAGTCGAGTTGGAGAATCGGTTGAAGGCTACTCAAGAGGAAGGGTATCAGTCTTTCAGACCGTTTGACTCGCCTGAGAGTGACCTCATTGAGACTGGTCGCTTTGAACAGTTACCTCCTCAGGATGTTGTTGAAGAGCTGTGAGTACCATGTAAACTTGCCAATTGGCCAGTCTAACACCGAACAGAACGAATACCTTCTTTACAATTATCCAAAATGAGTCCCGATTCATTCATCCATCAAGATATCAAGCGTCACTCTATCAACCACCTCACATGCAGCCACCCATGTGTCTCCAATACATGGTCTTAGCTCTTGCTGCATCCGCGTCTCCAGCCCATAAACAACTAGCCCAGCCATTCTATCGAAGAGCCAGATATTACTATGAAGCTGATGAACTAAAGGTCAGTCATCAGATGCCACTTTCAGGCTGTTACTGATGTGGTCTCAGGGCGAAGGAGAGTACTTTGTCACTCTAGCACACGCACAAACCTGTCTCCTCATGGAACGTTTCGAAGTGCAAAACCTCTGGTTTTCTCGTTCCTCAATGAGCACATCAAAAGGTGTTCGTTTAGCTCAAATCATGGGCTTGCATCAGCTCGATGGCGAGGGTGGTTTGAGCCAGACATTGCCACCGCCCAAAGACTGGTGCGAACAAGAGGAGAGACGGCGGACTTTGTGGGCTATCTTTTGCGGTGATAGGAATACGAGTAGTACCACTGGATGGCCCAGTTTGATGGATGTTCAAAGAGTAAGTCGACTCAGACTTGTCTTTTGAGTATGTCTCTAACGTGTGACAGATCAACACCAAGCTTCCTGCATCAGAAGAAGCGTTTCAGCTCGGCGTTGAGGAAGCATCAACCACGCTCACTGAAGCCATCAACGGAGACAAGTCACAATGCTCATACTTTGCATGTCGCGTTCTCGCAACACACCTTTTCCATGAATGCCTCGACCACACTTACCAAGATCGGCCAGATGACAATCCAACAGACATTCGAAACAGCACATTCTGGAAACGGCATGAAGACCTCAACAACGGCCTTGCAACAACTTTCATCACTCTACCAGAAAGTCTCCGCACATCAACAGCCTACAACCGCAACGCAACCATGATAAACCTACAACTCCACACAGCAACAATCTGCCTCCATCGCACCGGAGTAGCAAGAGCAAAAAAGCACAACATTCCCCTTGAAGTACTTTTCGGAACACAAGTTCGACTACTCCCAGCAGCAGACGCAATCTTTGGAATTGTTGCTTCTCTCGCAGATGTCACCGGCATGTTTCGGAACCCGATGGTGGCATTCGCTTCATACATGGCAGCCTACGTATTTCTGGAAGACTACACAAGTTTTCAGAATCATGATAGTGAGATGAAGATGAATGCTTTGATGGATCTCATGATTACTATTGGACAGGAGAATCCTATCACGGCTTCGGTGGCGGTACAGATGGCGCATGAGTTGCGTAAAACAGGGATTGATCCGTCAGCAGTGAACAAGGTATACCACATATTAACAATATGCTCGTAATAAGCTGATACTGACGCGTTTACTAGGTTGCGGGTCTCATGGCAAAGATGGATCTCAAGGGCCCATTGTTGGGCAAGCAGGACAAGGCGGCGGGGAGTGTCATCTTCTGTCCCTTTGAGGCGCCAAGTGGATCAGGGCCGCAGGGTGTTCCAAGCGAGTTCCCAAGAGGGAATATGGGTATCATGTGAGAATGATTGCATAAAATGATGCTCTTGGGTGGTAAAATATGACCTTGAATATTGAAGATGAGCTCAAGGCGTCGGGGGCCAGTTAGTGGCTTGGATCGCGTGGAGTGACTGCGCCTGGTGTTGCTCATCGGTACACGGTAGCCAAGAATTCACCAAACAATGCACACAACGGAGCTTTGAACAATCCACTTCACTTTTCATTAAACCCACTAACCAATCCATCCATCCACTCTTTTTCACACGTGATAATTTCCCATCAACTATACAGTTCAAACGTGCATAAAGTTGAGGTGCAAGGTGCCCAACTCCTACCCTACACACCCACCGGCAAAACCCCGGCTCACACATCCACCATAAAAATTCTCCCGCCTCACGCATCGCGAACCCTCTTTCTCTCCTCTCCAAGCCATCGCCCTCCCCAACG